>VZRR01010742.1:167594-204061 GCA_013398015.1 Oreocharis arfaki | reverse complement strand
GGTCACACGCCGAGGGCAGCACCTTGTCCCGCCTTCGCCTCATCCTCTGCCCTTCCCGGTCCCTCCTCGAACATAGCGGCTCATTCCTTTCCCATCCCAAACCGACCCCATCCTCAACCCCTTCCCTAATCCCCCCCAATCCCCGACTCCCAAATCCCTCATAAATCCTCCTCCGCCCCCTCCCTCCCCTCAGCCCCAAGCACGCCGCTGCCCTTGGTGGGCGCCCCGGCTCTTACCTTCAGGGTGCTGCTCGGGCTGCTGCTGCTGGTGCATTTTTCTCACTTTCTCCAGCGTGTGAGAGGAAAATGAAAAAACAAAAAAGGGCAGAGACGCCCCCCAACCCCACCCCGAGCCAGGTGCGCGCTGCCCCTGCGCTACCCGCTACCCGACCCCCATGGTAGTGACTAGAGACGTGCGAGGGGCTGCTGCTGCTCCTCCTTCTCCTCCTGCTGCTGCTGCTTCGCCGCTGCCAAATCCCTCCGAGTTTGGGCCAACATGACACTCACATCCGGGTGACACGGGATCTCTCCATCCCTAGCAACCCGGCTGCTGCTGCCGCCGCCGGCTCCTCGGTCCCCCTCCTGCCGCTGCTGCCGGCTCCCCGGTCTCCCTCCTCCTGCCGCCGCCTGCTCCGCCTCGGTCCCCCTCCTCCCGCCGCCGCTGCCGCCGCCCGCTCGCAGTCCCCCTCCTCCCGCCGCCGCGGGCTTTAACTCCCTCGCTGCTGCCACTGCCGTCACCGCCACCTGCTGCTGCGGCCGGGCGGGGGCGCGGGGCCGCTCCGATCGCCCGGAGCTCCGGCACCGCAAATAAACCCGCGCCCGCCGCCGCCTTAACCCCGTCACCGCCGCCCCGCGCCCGCCTCACCCGGTCGTCCCCCAGCCCCCGTCCTTCCCCAGCCCCCTGCCCAGGGCAGTGACAGCGGCAACGCCCGGGGCACCGACCGCGGCATCGGCGGCTTTAGCGTCTCCCTCTCCACGCGCTCCGGGAACCGCGTCCCCGCTCCTGGTAGCTCAAGGCTCTCCAGCCGCTCCGTCCGTGCCCGCACCCTCTGACCTCACACCTCCAGGAAAAGCCCCGAGTTATCCCAACCCCGAGCTCTCCGCTGACCTGTTGAAATGCCGTCATTCTGACTTCAAGCTAACACCGAGGTCTTCGAAGCTTATCCAAATAAATAAATTGGCTTTGAAAAAAATTCATTTTGGCGTTACCTTTCACTACAGAACCCTCAAACATTCATTTAGGTTTTGTTTAATTGGTGGTGAACCTACCCTAGAAGTACCGTGTACTGATACACGTGGCTGGAGGGACCGTGAGCTGTTACTACAAAGGAGAAAACTCGGGACAGCCACCTTTCCTTACGGCAAGGCAGTGTTTCAATCACTACAAAAAGTGATTAATGAAGTCCGGTAAGAATTACAGATGTAAATTCTAATTCGAAAAGGAGCTGATGCTTCAAAATTACAGTTTATTTTCTCTGCAATGAACGTTTTCCCACATTTTTAAGGAGTATTTCATTATTTCCTTTGAACGAGCCACAGTCAAACCCGGTGGGTTTGAACCCTTATCTTTGACCAAAAGTTATATTTTGTTAAGAAAACGTTTCCATGAAAGTATTTCTAATACATATTTCCTCTACTACTTCCCCATTCATGTCCCTACCCGCTCGTTCATCCATTCGTCATCCACAACTACCTCCATCTAATTAATAATAAAAAACATCTACAGACAGTAATTAGAAGAAGAGCAATAAAACCTTAATACAGCTGATATTCTCCAGAGATCCAGTGAAAAACGCCCAGCCACCAGCTTTATAAGAAGCTCTCCATTAGGTAGAGCCTATCCTTTTTTGCTTTACCTTTATTAATTAAAGAAATTTTTTTAAAAAAATAGCAGCAAGGCTGATTTAGAGAGCAACCTTCCACGGATGCTTCTTGACCTCAGGTTCAGCGCTTGCTCTTCTCTAATTTTCTGACCTGACTGGCTCAGCTGTGGCAGGTTTGGTTGATTTGGGAAGGCACCACACCCTCTTCACAGGTGTCCTTACAGCACAGGTGTTTCCAGTTTATACAGTCTTAACATACTTAAGTACTTGCCTTATATGTCCAGAAATTAACTAGGACTTCTGCTCTGAACAGTCAGAGATTTAGGTGTCAAAAATGCTTGGTAGATTTTTCAAAAGTATCTAAATCAAGATTAGTTGCCTAACAACCACTGCAGGCACTGAAGAAGGCACCTCATTTGCTTAGCAGGAGTTAGTGCCTAACCTAAGTACCTAAGAAGTATCTTGGCAAAGCTGGACTCCAGCATCCAAATAATTATTTTTAAATGAGGCTTGTGAATTTAAGCACTGAGGCACTACTGAGAAATTCATATCTAATAAGGCCTGGATCTAACACAAACAAAAACATCCCTCAAAAAATGGCTGCTTCCCTTGCAAATGTTTTCATAAATTTCCTGATTTTGGCATTTTACCAATGTATATTTTCTAACCCCCAGTCCTTATAATGACCACAGCAATATGCACTGGAAGCTACCAAACACTTCTCAAAACCAATAAAACCATGAAACAGAGAGACCAATCACAGTTGGTCCAAACTTGTAAGCATATAGTTTTGCATCTTTCAAAAGATAATTGTTCCTTTACTTGTAGATCAAATTACATACTATATTTTCAAAATCAAAATTAGAGTTTAAAAGGAAATGCAAGTCTGTTTAAAAAGTTTTGAGAAAGTTTTAAGGAGCACTGATAATCTTTAGTTACAAAAGTGCTAATTACTGAAGCCATCAATTCTTCTCTGAACAGCTGTTTTCCCTTCTTCTAGAAACTGGTGTCTAGTTGTTTCCCTAAGATTGCTTCACTTTCCCGTCACTTTGATATTGGTTACTCATTCCTGAATGAGATGACCAGCATTCTGTAGATGTTTTAGAATATGTCCCAGCTACTCTAGCAAGTGCTGGCATTTTGAATGGAAATAACCATTGTTCAGAGAAGAAAGAAATCTGGATGTTCCCACCTGCCATACCTCTGTGCCACACCATATTCAGTGTACTTCATATATGTTATAGAATGGTAGAGCAGGGAGCAAATACATTTATTGCAGATTTCCAACTAAACTACCATCATTCCCTTCTTGATAACATTTACTGCTTCTCAGGGATTTATTCTCTGTAAGGGAAAGAGGCAGAAGAAGACATTTCCTCTTGTGGACGTCATAGGAGCAGAGCCCATTAAGAATTTCAGGGTGTTGTGAAGAAGGATAAACCTGCTTAACCAAAACTTCAGCCACTGTGAACTCGTGGAGAGGAGCACAGCGATACTGTGCAGCAGATCATCGCAGGAAGCAAAAACAAATCCAGTTGCAATGCATGTGGGAGGAACTTACGTAACAAATACGTAATTTTATAAAAAATGGGAAGCTCCAGAAGTAGCCTTGTCCTTAACAAGGCAGGGATTCTCACTCATGTGGGTTAATCCATTATTAATTCTAATAGTCCAGCTGAAGTTATTACCATGCTAATATATACTAAATTATTACTATCCTTATTCATGGGAGGAATATTTTAAGGAAACATGGCTGTGTTGCAAACAAGGACTTGCAGGATTAATTCTTGTCCATGTTATGCATTTCCTTTTCATTTTTTATATATTTTCAGGTGCATTCTCTCTTCTTGCTTAGAGACTAATATTTTCATTCTTCTCATCTAAAGTATGATACAGCTAGCTTGAGTTTGAAGATCTAGTTCAAATTTTTATCTAAAAAAGACCATGATGAAATTTAAATGTCCATATATTGTTTATGTCAGATCAGTGAATATCTCTTTTCTGATGTCACTACAAGTAAGGGTGACTCTTTAAAGAACTTAAAATAGCACATTGTTATTGTGGATGTAGTTTATATAGACAAATATAAAAAGTACAGACTTCTGAAAACCCATTAACTTGGATCTCAAAAGTAGATAAAAATGTGCATAAATGGATTTTAAAATACATTAATCCACTACAGAATGAAAATGATGAGAGGGAGGCTTAATTGTCCGTGTTATTGACCTTATCCACACTTGAGATTTAATAGGCAAAAGAACTTTGAAGAGGATAAAACACTGAATTTTTATATGTCCTCTGCAAGAATAGTCTTTTATGGTTTTGCATCATTGGTTTTTTTACTAATTTGCATGAGCAACGTATCCTGATACTAAGCAAAATTTTGGTTTTCTTCTCTCCTATTTAGCACTTAAAAAAAAAATTCCATATACAGGAAACCTACCACACTGAGGTCTTGCCATGTAGTCATTTGCATATAAGCTCACCAAAACCACAAATTTTTGAAATCTGAATATAAATGAAGTGAGTAACACTACTTCAGTCTAGCTGGAGATTCAGGTCTATATTTTGTGCAAAAAATCTCATTGTGAAAACTTATACAAAGGCAGTGAGAGTGAGAAGGAGTGAGGGAGAAGGAGGGAAAGAAAGAAGGAAGGCAGCAGGGTGCACAGACAATGCTCTTTTCATTTGTTTGGTTGAGCTGAAGGTTCAAGCGTTTCTCAGATTGCTGTGGATTGAAAAAATGGGGGATGCTCTCCAGTATTGCCTACCAACTCAACAAAACTCCAATTTATTTCTTCTATCATCTCTGCAGAACTTTCTAGAACGGCACTCAGATGGCAAGGAACAACTGCAAACATGATTTTGAATTAAATACTTTCTTTTATATGTCTGCAACTATTTTTTCATTATCTCTATATGCAAGGATAAACAGCATAATCTGCTCTGAACACAATGAAAATCTGTCGAATTTTAAATCCAGTTGGACTTTTTCAAAACAAATTACTAAGAATGCAATGAAATGTGTTTTCCTGACTAATTAGATTCTTTGGCTTTGTGTGGCTTCAATTAGGATGCTATTACTCAGCAACACAGTTTATATCCTTCCAGCAGTTCCCTCTCCTAGCTGCAGTTCTTCACTATTTTCAGTGCTTACCATGTCTTTTCACTAACTTGCTTTGACTGAAAATACAGCTAATTAAAAGTTGCTGGATATTCTGTTGTTCCTTATCTCAAAGCCCCATTTCCTAGCAGTCAAAAATCAAGAAATCATCTTGTCCTTGTTCCCCTCTGATCTATAGTCACGGATTGTCTTCCCATTTTTCTCCAGGGATCCCCTGGTATTAATAAATACTTTTTACTCTGTGTGTTATCCACCTTCCAGAGCTCTCACATGCCTATGCCAGTCCTGCTCCTTTGGGGCCCAAGTGATTTTGCTTTGGTGGGCACCAGACCAGGTTTCCAGCCAGAAATTATTTCCAGCTCTATTACTGTGCTAGCAAGGTGAATTGAAGTGGTGACAGCAGGACTACATCACCTTAAATTTAGAGTATCCATATTTAGGATAGAAAATATTTAAACTGTTGACTGCAGGAACACATTTCAAACTGTCATTTAAGTAGATTCAAAATTTTCTCTCAAGAGTTTTATCTCTATTTTTAGTGCTCGGTAGAATGATGATTTCACAGATGGGCAACATAGCCAGCTACCAAAAAAATTCCACTACACATAATTGTGCTTGAAAATGTCACAGCAAAATGGATGGATGACTCACAGTATCAGCACATGTGCCTCATGCAAACAAATAACTTTTATAAATACAAGCCACACTCCAGTTTTTTTTCAGAATGTTCTGCCAGTGGCGTGTGATGGGAGTTTCAAAACCCCGCACCGGAGGCTGGAAGACTACTAAAAACTGCACAGACTTTAGACAAGCAAACACATTCGTGTGGGGGCTCTCCCCCGGTGCCTGCAGGAGACAACAGCCAGGCAGCTGCAACCCTCGGCGGGGCCGTGGGAGGCTCCGGCAGCGGGGGCGGCCGGTCCGACAGCCCCAAGTGGGAATTCCAGCCCCGGGAGCTTCTCCCACCGCTCCCCGTGGGAGCTGCCCCAGGCGCTGCCCAAGCGCTGCTGCCGAGTGGAGCCCAGCCCAAAGGAAAATTCGCTTTAGGGCACAGTCCCTGCTCTTCCTACAGAAGCCCTTTGATTTCGCCTATGAAAGCCCAAATGAACCCTTTCAAATGTAAACTTGCTTTGCACTTTTAAACCAACTCTATCTGCTGTGCTATCTGGAAGCCTTTTTGCCAGAACAAGTAAAATTTATTAGCTCTGTATGAAATATTAACAAACTGACAGAGATATTAGGGAATATGTAAAAATTCATGTGTTTTAACATTCAGCAGAACACAGCGAAATCAAATTCTCAGGTTACTAATCAAATTCTCCAGTTACTAAACATGACACATTACCCGGGCTTCAAAAAATGTTTCTCTCTTGGCAGATAGAGGAAACTTGAATTTAGCTAATTTCTCTGTAGAACCTTTCCCAAACAGATTTTAAACACTACTTTGAGAGACATTCCTTGTCATAAGAAGACTACAGCTGCATGGTTGAGCACACCAAGGTCAAGAAACGTCCTACTTCGTTCTGGGGCTGTATCATGACACAGTTTCACATGATCCATTCTGCCTTTTGCAGGAATACTCACTATGCCGTGTGCGAGACAGCTGGCACTTACAGCCAGAAATGGAAGGTAAATATTAATATTTATCTTTTAAAACCAGTAATTAATTTATGTATTCAGCAATGGTTATGACACAAACTGTATTCCAAACTTATTTTGTCTTAAGGCAATTTTCTACTGCAGCGAAAGCACGCAGGATCTGCCCATACCTGTTTCACAATGAGTAGGTCTAGAAGTAGACACAAACTAGTTTTAAAGTAGGAATTAACTACAGCTGTGAGATGAAAGCTTTCTCTCTGTGCTAACTGGTACCTACTGGGGAAAATGCAGTCATGTCTCTTTGCTGGCATTGGCACCCCACATTGAAATAGGAACCACAGATAATGAGATCACAGGCCTATGGAATGAGGGGAGAGACACAATAACTGCATTAGAGAATAGGGGAAACAAATACACAATGCTACTGAAGAGGAACATAAGTTCAGATTTTAGATCTGGAGCAAGCGTTTAAGGTCATTTTTCTTTAAAATCTGGCATTCTTACAAATAGATCCAATGAGCTGCATTACTCACAGGAGTAAAAGATTGCAGTTAAATAATTTAGGAAGTGTGGTATAATCTCAGTACTAAATGATGTGACAACAATTTTTTGAGTGCCTCACCAGGTAGGACAGAGACTGTAATGTGAAAGTCCCATCTTCGGCTTTAACATTAACATCTTGAATAAATTATCAGTCTTTTTGTTTTTATGAGTATCTAAACACGTGTAGGAGTTACATATTATTCAAAAGCTCCTTTCCCTGTCTCCCCAAATGCTGTAGGATGTCCAGATTTTTACCCTACCAAGAAGGTTTCTTCCTGGCTTTATGGTGACATTCAACAAAACACAGGACCATGTTAGGTCAAACCTCTGACAACGGTGCTTTCACTGGAGTTCAAAGAGCGTGAAAGGACAAAAGCATAAATAAGGAAGCAAAGTAAATATCCATTCATATCATAAGACTTTACTGTGTAGCTCTTGACAACACAAAGCCCAGCGTAATAGACTAGGGAAACAAATCCCTATAGAAAAGCACTGAGGGATCACGTTAGTAGTAGACAAGGCAACAGAGGAGCTTTCAATCAGTAATAGAGTAGATGCAAATAACAAAATTCCTTTATCACACTACGGACTCTCTTTCTGTGTTTCAGTTAGCAGGTGCAATTACCAAAAGGGGCTTCTGAAATATGTTTTGTTACTTACAGGGTTTGGGGATTTTTCTGTCATCAGAGCCATCACTGCCCAAGCACATCAAATGAGGATGTGCTCTGATGTGTTTAATTCAGTGGAAATATTCCAGGCTTGCATCGTATTAATATTTCTAAAACAACCAACAAATTCTGTCACACTTTTGCTTTCTTCTGCATGCCCTTGAATCTAATTGAAAATCAGCAAGTGCAGCCAAATCTCAATATTTTATAATCACCTGCCTCACACAGTTGGCTTGTTGATGCAGTTCACTTACAGCTTTGAGCTTCTGTGTAAAGCTCCTTTCAATGACTGTGGAACCGGAGTCTCAAAGTAGGGTGCCACTTCCCAGTGAAGGGGGTGTCCCCCACTGTGGATATCGGCTTGAGACAGCTGACAGAGCTGTCAACACGCTCTGCAACTCCAAGCACGACAGAGCTCCATTATGCATGCAAAATAAAACTTCGGATCAGGTGGAATATGTCTTGGGGCTTTTTCAGTTTGTTGTTGTAGAGAATTCTCCAAGCATTTCTCTGTGCAGGAACCTAGCTGGGAAAACATTGGACACTAATATCTTCAGTCATTTAATATGCATGTTGCTTTTTTTTTTTTTTTTTTTTTTTNTTTTTTTTTTTTTTTTTTTTTTTTTGCCCTGGGGTCTTTATTTCCTGTCAAATAAAGAGATTACTCCTGAAAATGACTCTCACTAGATTCAGTAAGATTTTTATCCATTTCTACGTCTGAAAGGTTTGCATCATCAAATAAGAAACCAGAGATTATGGCTATGAAAATATGTGAATAAAAGCAAAAGGACAGATGCCGAATCCATAAAAATTACTAAGGCATAATCTGTGTTTGCTGTTCCATATAAATACACAGTTAAAAAACCCCCAACAAAACAAAAACCAACACAAACACAGATAAAACCAACATAGAGTAAAATCTCAAAATTTATTTTCAGCTTCTAGCTGATTTAGTAGACGAGGGGGTTTTGTTTTGTTCTTTACAAAGGCAAGTCATTGAGCTTATTTATGGGCATATTTTAATTCTTTAAAGATACAGTCTGCTTCCTCTTCTCTCATACTGAATTTAGAAAATTGTAAACAAACCAAATGGTGAATTTCACTTAAAAGTTCAATTTAGATAAGTTGATTTAGGTCTAAGGGCTCTGCAGAGCTGTAGCACATTTTGACCTACTTTGTGTACAATACAGTGGGTTGAACAACACTTGATGGCAGTGAAATAATTCTTAGCATTTTTAGCCCCCTGAGAGCTAATATAGCTAATATAGTACTCAGCAATATAAACCACATGTGAGTGCCATATGCAAACAAAATCCCATTCTAGAGTCACACAATGCGGGCAGGTTACAGCTGTACTTTGTATCTTACACAGCCTTTCACAAATTCCAGCACAAATATACCGAAAAACTCAAGGTATAAACAAAGCTGAAAGAGAAAAACACATTTATTTGAAAAATTCTAGGAAAGACTTGGTCTCAAGCATCACTATTTTTGAAATTTTTCTGTCTCAGAGGAACCTCAGAACTGCTTTAGCCTTCAGTACACCGTGTTCTCAATGGAAATACAAATGATTGTGACCTTTGCCAAGGAGATCCCTGGCTAACAATACAGTTTCTTAGCATCTTGCAGTCAGGCACACACTCCAAGGGAAATTAAAGCATGTCAGATATTAATCCAGCCCCTAGATATTGTCCTGGATAGCCACAACGTGAAGACACCTGCAAAGTACCTCCTTCCATCCGTGCCATGTCTCCACAGAGCAGCTCTAATTGAAGAACAAATTGCAGTTCAAAGTTTTCTTTCAGAGTGGAAAGGAGAAAAAAGAGCTCAAAAATATTTCAGGCAGTTTTGTCAACAACGAGGGAAAAAAAAACAGAGGACTGGAGATCCCACACTGCTTTCAGTACCTGGCACAAGAAAAGGCAGCTGGTGCTGCCTCCTCCCCGCCCTTAATCCTGAACTGTGGCTCTCACCTGGGAACGCTCTGCGGGAGGGACTGAGGAACACACAGCTCACACCCACCCACACACGGACACTCACTCCAGCTAGGGAGTAGCTGATTAAAATGAGGCATTAAACTGTTTCTCATTTGTGGCAGTGAGGCATGGTGCTGCGATGCCTGGGAGGGAGAGCTTCAGAACTCTGGAGAGAGCAAATGGAACAGGGACTTCAAAAAAGGGTGGTTGTCAACAGATTTTTTAGAATAATAAACTGTTCAACTACTCAGAAAACATGGGGAACAAAGCTATACAAAACCAGACAGGAGAGCTTCTTCATTAGGTTGAATTTTTGTCAAAAGTCTACCCTGTAAACCCACGTGAAACATTATTTTTCTCCATCCTTCAAATCTAATTTTGTTTTCAGATACAATATTACAATGTTATAACTTCATCAGAAACACGAGTTAAATTATATTCAAATAAGAAGGCTTAGGGTTGGAGTGTGTGCACAGAAAATGGATTTGATCTTGCCTCTGATGGAGAGGTGCCCACTATAAAACCATTTCAGAGTGCGTTAGCTGACACACTCTGCAGAAGGACGGGTTTTGGCTTCCTAGAAATACAGCACAGAATCTGAAAAACGCAACGGTTTGTTTTTTAGCTCTGCCTAAGCATCCTGCTTACATACAGATTTACCTTTTGGCAAGCAGAATCTGTATCTTTTCAGCCTGTGCCTGTTGCATCACCAAGCACCACCTTCTCTGCTGTGCAAATGAGCCAGCAATGCAGCAGTGGCCTGGGGGCAAAGGCTGACTCAGAACCACTGAAGCCAAACATCAATGCTTCCCCGAAATAGGCAGACACTTCAATATCATTGACTTCCATGAGATCTGGTATTTCTTTCAATCCAGCCATATCCAGTGCTAAATAATGGACAAACCAGGGGTTGGAGCAAGGAAGGGAGGGCAAGAGATTGCTAGAGCACGAGAAAGATGAGCTATTCTAGGCATAAAAAAAGGATAAGACTGATGTGGATGACTAAGAATGTCAGAAGAGTTCTTGAGGAAAAATAGAAGGTATATGACATATATAAGAACGTGAAATCCGAAGAGGATTAAGAGAATTATGAACTGGAACTGAAAGGATGCAAAAAACCCCCAAACCCAACAACAGCACCGTGTAAAGCTGCCAGAATTGAGAAAGTGAGAAGACTGCAAAGAAAAACAATAAAAACAAAATACTTAAGTGATGTGAGGATCAACAGGGAAACAACTCCTGGGCTGTTAACAGAACCTGTGCACAGCAGGAGTTAACAAAACAATAAGATAAAGCAAGAAATGTAAATGCCCACTTCTATTCAATATCTATGCAGTAAAGAGAAGTGAAATGCCAGAGAAAAGAATGCAGCTTGCAGAGGAGGACACTGTAAAAATAAGATTTGAAGAAGAATAAAATAAGCTATAACCTTTGTGCCATCTAGAATAACCAGTAACACAAGGAAACTGTGAGGATAGATTATTTGTGACAAATATACTTAAAATGTCAAGCAACAGTGACCCTTTAACGGTGATTTTGCAGAAAGAACTCAGGGTGAACACAAAAAGTAAGTGAATGTTACTCCAGCCTTCAGAAACAGAATTTGAAAGAGCTGGGAAAGCAGAGATGACTCATTATAACCCGAGTGGCCAGTGATCCTACTGATATTAAAGCAGAAGATCAGTAACCAGGTATGGCATTAGGAGAAATAAAAAGCATCCCATAGCAATCCACAATGGGACAACCTTTGCAAATACAGGATGTTTCAATTTCATTTTCCAACTTTACTTTGAAGTGAAGTCAATCTGAGGCAACAGTTTGCAATCTGCCGCTCATTTCTGTCTTTTTTCGACAGAAACCAGTGGCTCGCTACTTAGGCAAAACCAAAGCAGAGCAGCAGTACTCCTATTTTTAATGGCAATCTTACTAAAATCTGACAGCAGATCTGAAAGGATGGGTCTTCAGGATCAGTCATGAGCCCGATTTCAGCACCATAAAATAACCCCAAAGTTGGAAGTTCTTCACAACAGAAGTATTTATCTTATATTCTACTAGCTTTTGGTATAAAAGGTCAGCAGGCCTATCCTCCATCAGATCACTGGCCTTAGATTCAGCAGCATGAAGGAAGGAATTCACTGACCCTCTTAGATTCACAAGATATCAGACAACTGAATGCAAAATTCTTTTTTTTAACTTAAACTTAGTTTAATTAAACCCTTTGTATCAAGTAAGTAACTTAGTCAACCAGAGAAAAAGAGAAGCTGGTGCCTCCCTGGCTTCTCCACACCCGAGCATGCAGTAACACGGTGTGGCTTCTTTTATTAATGGACACATTTTCTGAAGTAAAAGGTTGTTGAAGTAATGTCTGAAGCCTAAGAACTGCCAAAAAAGGCTGCAAAATACATTTTATCCAACCATTCTCTTCATCAGATTCAGAATACTTCTGCCCAGATTTTTCACACTAAATAAACTCACCACTGTGCAACGTGCATCTCTTTTTTCTCTACACATACCCCATTTTCTGAGTGCACATTCAAACAACCTTGTAGTTTTTCACCCTTACGTCATTGAATGCTGCCTGATATAAATGTCTGGACATGCTTCTTACTTCCTTCCTGACCTTCCCCTAGGAACCTCTCCTCTCCCTTGTTTCAGGCTGTGCTGAAGCTACTACGGATGCTCTATTTGATGACATTACATCAGAGATCCATGCCAAAACTCCTTGGCCACCAGCATCACTGCTGATGTCAGCATAGCTGGAAGAACAAGGCTAGTTAGCTAATTGCTTTACAGAGCAATCACGGCCAGTGCAGAGCTTGGAGCCAAGTGTTTTGCTGGGGCAAGCAGGCAAAATGCCATTGAAGGCACCTATTCCTTGGGCCAAAATTCCCCCCTGCAGTGACAGCCAGCACAGAGGTTTCTGTACGTGCTTATGAAACCACAGAATAAGGTTTCTGTAGGTTTGCATCCCACATAAGCACAGCAGCAGCTGTCTGGTTTAATCATAAGCAATCTGATTATTTGTGGGCACCCCTAAACAGGGGCTTTCATTGCTTTGTATTGATTTTATCAGCATCAGGAAAGGTTCTGCACTTAGGATAAAATCATGGAATTACTGAAAGCAGAGGGAGCTCTGCTACTAATTTCAACAGTGTTAGGACTTCCTGCTGCAGGAACTATTCCAGCAATGCAATGAAGATTAAATGAAAGACAACTCACTGATGTCAGGCAGCAACTCAGTAACAGTGCAGCAAACATGAAGGTGGAATTCAGATTCATGTTTTTAATAGTCTTCTTTATATCAAAGAACATGTTCCACAAGATTTGCCATGGTAGATTCTACACACTATAAAATACACCTTGATCCTGTGGTTTTCAATAGAATCACTACTACAAGTAATTGTAAATACAAGAAACCACATCAAAATTTATTATCTAATGAGATTTAAATGGCACATTTTAATATGAAATAGTTTTTCATGGAAAAGGAGAAGGAAAAAGTTAAATACCTCTATGATAGATTAAAAGTGAAAAACTATGTGATGCTACTGTAGTAACTTACAGTCACTTAAAGACATTAAAATGGGCATGGAAGCAGAATCAAATTTGTAAATAAACCACCAAATCTTCAGGAAAGCACATTGTGTTGAATAAAGTAATAGTTTTTATTGGAGAAACAGTCTTCTAATCATGGTACTTCTGCAATGAAGTTGCAGCCATGAGAAACATTAGAGCTTAGTTTTAATCATCACCTGCTATTTAGCATGGGATGTAAAGTATTCAAGTAGAAACTCCCTGGAAGTCTAAAGAGAAATCGAAGAAACACAGCATAATCATTTGAAGAAGTTTCCTAAGTAATGTTTTTCCTTTTCTTTTTTAATATCATAAAGACTTTACTCACTATAAAGACTATCTCACTATGCTGATATATTTAATCAAAGCACTACTAAAATTAACATTTGTTTGTTTGGGGGTTTTTTTGCATCCACAAAGAATAAATGTGGGCAGTTCAAGAAAGTAAGTATTCGAATTCTAACTTGCACACAAGTTAATTCTTACTCAAAAACAAATAATATTTTAGGTCATTCTCTACTGCTACAGGTTTTTCTTTTTCGACATAAAACTTCTATACAGAAAAACGTTTTAAATCCCAATTACATACGCTTGTCGTTTCATGATGTGAACAATACAGTATCAGATCTTATTTTTAAATTTTCCAAGGACAGTCTCCCAGCTGGGAAGGAGAATTCAACATTAAAATTCAGCTTTAGAGAAAAAAAAAGCCAAATTGTGCCAAAGAGTGTAAATGGAAAGACCAAGGTAATTTTATGTCTGTCAGCCTGACAGCAATCGTGGGCAAAATAATAAAAAAGGGAGCACTGGAGTTTTTAAGTAGCACTAAGGAAGGTAACAAGATTTATACAAGCTGGCATAGGGCAATGGAAAATAAATCTTTCAAACCACCTTGCCAGCTTTTTCCCTTTGAGACTTAGAGGTGTCTTGGTAGAATAACTTCATTAATGTATTATATCTAGATTTCCCTCTGGTATTTGGCATGTCCTTTCAGTAACTAAGGCAGGATGATATCAGTGTGGCATACAATGGATTAAACATTGTCTGATGTCCCTCACAAAGAAAGCGAAAACTGTGGGCCTGCAAAGGACTTTGCATCACTGACTATGTTCCTACAAGCTCAGTTCTCTCTCAGTCATAGCCATTGGACATACAGTGACTCATTCATAAAATTACATAGTTCAAAATAGACAGTCACAATAGTCTCTTACAAGTTTAAAATCTATATTTTATATAATCTGATGTAGAATCACTGTCACGTGAAGATCATTCTTTTAACATCTTTCCAAGGCACAAATTAACGGTTCATGTATCAAGTATCACACATTCAAATGCCATTACTGAAAGCAGAAAAGACTATTCGTGGGCAGGTAGGATTTTGCTGTTTTCTATGAAAACCTGAAGTTTCTTCTTTAAGGTGAACATGTACTGGTTTGTATTCTGACTTCTGGAAATTAAATAACCTTAGTAACATTATGAATTAAGAAGGAAAATGAGAAAAAGAAAATCATTGTAGATAATGCATTAAGTCTGACAGATGTATAGACCCACCTTTGCATTATATTAATGCATCAGTATCTCAACAGAAACCTTATGTTCCATTATAAGCAGATATATTTATCTTCTAGAAAGCACAATTCCTAGATCTTGTAAGATTTTATGGAAAGTATTCAAAAACGTCTTGGGGAAAAAGGAGGTCAGTTCTTGAAGAGATCTCCTCTGTTCCTCTTTAATGCCTACACTAAATCATTTCAGCTAAGCAATCAAATATTTGTCTTAGCCTGTGGAACTCTGGTACAATAACTGATATCCACTACCAAAGCCAAGCACATGAGGCCACGTAAGAAACTATCTGAAGTTATTTCCACACGTGTGTAGAAGCTCCCAGTGTGACTCCAGGAAGGCCAGGTCTTGGACAGACAGCATTTCACACAGCTAAGCCAGGAGGAAGCAGAAGTGCTACAAGGCACCAGAGGCCAGAAAGAAAAAGAATTATGAGCATTAGCACAAGCAAACCCAACTGCAAACGACAAAGTACCTGTGTCTGGGTGCTCTGTTAGGCTAAAGCACATTTACATTTGTGAGAAGATAATAAGAGCTTTGTTGGGAGAAGGTATTTCTCTCTTGCTGAACTGCCTTTATTGAAGAGGTTTCCGTCTAGAATGCACAGACCTCCAGAGCTCTCAGCTGAAAGAGCTTTCACGCCTGTTAAAAAATCCTTTTGACTTTGGTAGGTTTGCAGGTTTTGTACTTCATTCATGCATGATTTATTTATAGAGTATCTATTCTGCATTAAGCTTTATTTACTCTGTCTCCTTTTTTAAAAAATTACTCTCTTTAAGGTTCTTCTAAATTTACTGTGATTGCCTAATTCATTTGGGGCAGATGTCTCAGAAGTAATTTGTTCCCAGCTCTGGAAGTCAGAGCATAAATTGGATTTTTGCAGGTGCCTACAGCTAAAGGTATGGCTCGTGGCTTTGCTGGAGACTGCCTGCAACTGTGATTTGGGATTTACAATTGAAAAAGGTGCTGAAAGATAGAGAAAGGTGTCGTGTGACAACGACCTGGGACGTTCTCCTATGCTGCTTAAATTGGCCACTTCACTCAGTGCTGAAGACACAGACTGATACATCTGTGCACATGAATGCTGAGCTAAGTTAAACTGACTTTTAAAAGGCCACACACTATGTATTTATCGTACATATTATACTTAAAATAATATTCAAATACAATTTTCACCAAAATTATGACCACGCATTGACCGCAAAACTGACTAGAAATAGCTTCTTGATATATGACGTGTTTAATTCCTTTTACTCCTGAAACAGCCAGAGAACACAGTGACTTGATTTCCAAAAAGTAGCAAATGGTTGCTTTGTGATCACAGCTTTTTCCTGTTCCCAAAACAGCAGTAATGCTACTTCATCTGCTACTACCTACTCCCATTTCCAAACACATATTTTAGTGGTCACAGCAATATACTTTTTGCAGAGGATGTAAAAGACATTTTCCTGAAGGCATATTTTACAAAATAGCTTTTTGCTGCACAAATTCAATAAAAATCTGTGAAAAAAGAAGCAACTCCTGAACTTCACATCATTTCTCTATAAATGTTATTCAGGACTGAAAAATGGAAGCAATAAAACTTCAGATATAGGCCTAGACAGAAAGCAGTTAAATATGTGCAGGAATAATAAAATTTGACTAAACTATTCCTTAAGTTTCTGTCTCTTTCTGAGACTCCTGAACACCATGAACACTCCTTTCTTTGAAAAATAGTTTCATCTATGACAAGGAGTCAATCAGTGTAAAAGAGCATTAACAAAGTGGAAGCCAAAATAATGCTGATCAGTCTACTATGCCTTTAATTTCAGAATTGTTGTGTCTGTATTTTTCACATTTTTCAGACACAGGAATATCCTACCAAGCAATCTCTGTCATCTGGATGCAGCATCAGTTGTTTCCCATTAACAGCGTTTATGTAAATCTGGGACTTAACACAAAATTGCAGGGCTTAAATTCTCCATCAGCTGTTAATTAGTATCTATTGTGAGTATCTAATAATTTTAGATTATTTTTGAAGTAGGTGTTGTCTATGTGTTTTCCATCCTCTTTCTATTCTTTCTCACTCTAAACAAGATTCTCATTCAGTTTATGTGTATTTGACAATGCTGAGTGTGAGGGAGATAATAACCCACATTATCATTATAGCCACATCTCAACAGAAAAATGTCTCTCAGATAAAGGCACATAGATGAATGAACTTTTGTTAGCTGTTAAATGGTTTCAGAAAAGTTAAATAACTATTTCTTTTTCCTGCCCTTCAACTCCTCTCTAGTCATGGTTGGTCTTTGTTGGGTCACTGCTCAAACTGCTTCCAGAACAGCAGCTACAATTGGCAGCTCAGTGAGTGGGTGTGATTTTGGTGTTTAGCTACCATGAGAAAATTATTTCTTCCATTTGGTTCTCTGGACTTTGCTTCATGCCTGTAAAGAGAAGCCTTTACTGAAAGGATGAAGTCTACCAGGCTTTATCTGGACTAGGAGTTCATGCAGAAATTCAGGATTAGCTCTGACACCAGTGAAGCCAGGCTCAGAATTGGCCATTTCCATTTATCTTCTTTCTGAACTGGGTTGAGAACTAGGCTTAAAATTCCAATGGACATTTGGCTTGGAGCTCACCCTGCACATTAGTCTGGAATGGAAATACAATGTGCAAAGCTGTGCAGCAGTCATATGAATTAAACTTTTCTTAACTGCCTCAGAGGAATGTCTCAAAATGTTCCCTGAGATAGTTTTTTTTGCACTCAGCTGATGAAATAAAGCCTGACCTGAATAAAGATGCTGTTTATAATCAAGAAAATGCAAAACTCTTAAAGAATTGTATTTTCCAGGAGATGGACTCTCACTTCAGTAGCAGAGTGACCACAACCCATCACTATGAACAATGGCATTGAGAGGTTCACTGCATGTAAGAAATGTAAGTATGAATAATCTTTGTTTGGTTTTGGCTGCTCACAGAATACAATTGTACATCCACCCATTAGCACACAATAGTAAAGCACAGTTCCACAGAGAAATGAAACAGATGTTTGTCAACTGGCATTTGTAAGTCAGGGTATAGCTTGAGTGGCATTGTCAAAATACATTTTCACTTTTATGGCCCAGGAGCACAAGAGTGACTTGAAAGCTGAACTATCACGTTCTGCAGGATTTTCAGTCAGAATACTATCAAATGGGTGTAAAAGACATAACCAGAGCTGAAACTTTTACATTTTCTCAGACATAAAGCACAAAGCATTTTATATTAGAGTATGGCAGCATTAGGACAATTATGTGGGTTTTTTCCCTTAAAGTTGGGCTAAAAATTCCAACATAACATTCCAAACTCCCCTGCACACTGTATACAGTACACAGTACAGCAGTGGATCTAATAGTTGTAAGAGCAGACAAGATCAACAAATTATTTATTAAATTACCTTCTAAACATAAAAACTAGAGGAATTATATTTCAGAAGACAAATAGTTGTGTGAAGATTTACCTCTAAAATATTACAGAATTACCTTCATCTGCCTGCATTGTCTGAGAAGAGTGTGTGCCTGTAAATACATGAGCTGTCACCATGTCACAAGACTTTATGCAGGGAAAAAAGTGTAAGCAAAGTTGGGTTTGAAAATGAAACAAATAAAATTTGTATGTGACTGATTCTTATAAACCAGAAAAAGATCCCGAAGACAAAATTTGCCACAAAACTGTAACTTCAGAACATTTGGGATAATACTCATGTGTTTAATTTCAAACCACATGGAACAAATACATAACTTGTTTCTGACACATCAAATATATACTTGTCAGAATTAGATGTTCTGAACAATAAGGATCCTTCTTCTGTCGTTCTGCACTGAGCAGATGGATACCAGGTCTTCACTGGGAAGACAGAAGAGTCCAAACTCTTCAGAGAGTGGAAAATAAGTTTCTCAGTGATGGTTGTCCCAGTTTCCACCTCTGCCACCAGAATAATCTGGAACCTGAGTGCCACTGGTTCCCCCATTCCTTCACAAGCACATCTCAGTCTCATACTGGTGAGGAAATGGCACGGGCTGACCTACAAGATCGTTCCCTCACTGAAGTTTGCAATTCTGTGCTCTCTGCAGTGATGATGAGAGAGCTAATTTATGAATGGCTGGGTCACAAGAGAATTAATGTACCACAGCAATGGAGCATGATATGCAGATCGGAGAGGGAGGAAGAATGTGGAGCTCAGCAAATCCCTTCTTTCTCATATAAGCTGATGCTCAGCTCAGAGGAAAACCATACTAATGATGCAGCTGATGTCTCGTTAGAAAACATCTGAACTGTGACCAATTTTTCTTGACAAGAATTTTTATTCTGTATAAAAACGAGATGCTTAGTCATATGGAAAATAAAGACTAAATCAGTGATGTAATTTCATTCAATGATGGAATTTCAAAAAGGTGGGGTTTTTTCTTTTATTATAAACAAAATCTTTTAACAAGTCTATTGAATCAGCCCATTAATAAGCTCTTTCCCATCAGTATCAAAAGAGAAGTGAGAGCACAGTGCCTACAGGATAAACAAGGACATAAAACATTTTCTTACTGTTTTAAAATTCAGAGTTTCCATGTCCCTGCATAAGGCTGTATGTGTATGTTCATGCACAAATAAGAGTGACAAGCAACAAATATCCTCAACAATTTTTAGCCTCTTGCTGTACACGAATGAAGGGCAAATATAAAAGAAAATGTAATGTGTCAGACATCAACACACTTCTCCCTGCAAGATACATGTGAGTTCTCCATAGGGAAATCTGCAGGAAAGTAATTCTTAGAATAGAATGCAGACTTGCTGATGATTTAACACATACATTTAAGTGGGGGGAAAGGGAAATGAGCAAGTTAGGACAAATTCCAGCAGCAGTTAATCAAAGCTGGTTTTTGGCAGGGAGGCAGATGAAAGGACTGTTGTCTCCCACAGGTCTTTGCCATAGTCCCTCTGAAAATGAATTTGTAGTTTTCCCTTAGCATCCAGTGAAAAGGAGGCTGCCAGAAAAAGGTCACTGGGCAGAGGTGGCTGAGAACACAGCCACATACTTGGCTGTCTCTTTGCTGAGCAATTCTTTCCATGGCTGTCTGGCTAAGCCACATATTTGGTGTCTGTATAACCAACACAGATTTACACATTGCCATAAATACCAGAATTTCCTATTGTCAAATGTTGCCTCCGTATGCAGGGATGAAAAATTGCATTACTTCTTGAGCAGAATATATATATATTTGATTTTCTAAAGCTTTTCACTTGACTGAACACTTCGGACTTCACATAAGCTATTTGGAAAAGTGGTACAAGGACCAAAAACTCTAGAATTTATTACACTTATAGTTATGCTGTTATTTTTGGAAGTTTTCTTAAAGCTTACCAGACACTCAACAAATCAGTATTTTTTATACCTCAGCTCGTATCTGCGCTCATGTCAAAGAGCAACCAGAATGAAATCAGAATAATGCTTAAGTCATACTATTTATTGCATAACTTTGGTTGTACACTCAAGAAAATATGTGTATCTGTCTCCTGTATGCATTTTCAACTCAGGAGTCACTGAGATCATAGATCTGTTCTGGAGGTGCTGTTTAACTGCAATCATTCACTTCTGCCAAGGGCTCTTTATGAATTCTTCATGTCACACTGCAAAAGAGTCCAGAAAAGCATTCAGAAAAACCCACACCTGGATTTTATCACCATTGCCACCCAGCACAGCAGGCTCCTAACTAGCAAACAGTTGGACTCCCATGTCTTCTAAATATTTCAAAATTATGTACAAAGATGAATGGATTAAGCTTCTAATCCTCCTTTTTAATATTAATCAAAACAACTGCTCTTTACATGAAGATAAGAGATGGCATTCAGAGGTGAAACAAATTTTGTTGCTATCACAGGTCTAGGGTAAGAATAAACCTCCCAAATTTCTGACTTCTCTTCATCTGCTGTGATCTGCCCCAGAGTACAATGATGGTAAAGCATAATAAAGCAAGCAGGTTACTCGGGGGGTTTCCCATAAATTTTCTTTTGCCCTTACGCTTTGTGACCAGCAGAATGTTGTCAACAAAGAGCCCTGTCAATGCAGAAACCTGTTTTAACTGAAGAGTGAGGCATAATCCAGAGAAGGCTGTTATCATCTAGTTTGCAATTCTGATTCTCAGAAGCTTCTCCTGATGATTTTTTACCTTCTTTAATCAAACCTGACTCAGAGAATAATGATATCACCCCCACTGCTGCTGTTCTCACTCTTAACAGCACTGTCCCTCAAACGACTATTAATGAACAACTGATGGTAGCTGTCAGCTCAAGAAATCAAGTGTTACACACAGTTGTAGAGACAATGTGTCTGTGTGCCTTCTGTAGGTAGTAAAATCTTGAAAGACCAAGAGGAGCTAGAGAATGATCTGAAGAGTTTGTGCTGTTTCTTATGGAAAGCAGCTTGCAGCAGTATTCCCCAGGGCTGTACTTCTATTAACACCATTCCAGGAACCCCACAAATCATACACACTCCAGGGAGCCTAGGAAGGAGGTGCAAGGCCCCTGATATAATGCTGTTGTGTGTGAAAAGCAGAAAAGAAAACAAGAGCAAAGGTAGCTATGATGCACAATAATCTCTCTGAATCAACATCATTTCCACACAGTAAAGCAAAGGAAAAGTGGGAGAAATTCAGACAAAGCAGGTGAACTTTTGAGGCATAAGCATTTTGATTCAAATATCAGAAGGATGAGAGAAATACAGACCTCACAGCAACAGGGAAGCACAGGAGATCAAATGAAGGCCTGAACCGTAAGTTTGCTGACAGCAACGAGTTAATTTGTTGCCAGTATAACACACTTGAAAGGTCTGCCTTCAATGATCCTGCCAGAGCTATTAATTCCCTGCAGGCAGGTCTAAACAAACCCTGGTTCAGTAGTTTCGCCAGAGTCACAAAAAAAAAAAGGACAATTTCACCACTAATCTTTCTTTCAATAGACCAGATTGGCAGAACAATATCAGCTGAAAAGGAGCTCTGAAGTCACCTGGTCTGATCCCCTGCTCAGAGCAGAACCATTTCGGAACAGGATGCCCATGGCCTTGCACAGTCAAGTGTTCTCCAAGTCCAAAGATGCAGATTTCATTTCCCCAAAGGGGAAATGGGGCTGATCTTCATGAAGTTCATATCAGTGGATGTCTGTGGGCTGTTAACATCCCTCTGCACATACATCTTGTTTTATCTTTTTTAATATATGCATACCGTTTTTACTTTGTTCAAATTAACCCTCAGTTAATCTCAGGCAGTATGGGAAGATGGATGGTGGAGCTAAAGGGATTATACTTCCCTCTTCTTTAGCATTACCTGGTCACATGGCAGAAGAGAGCCACACATCCACCCACATGCTAATTGCATCTGACTGGAATCAGGCAAAGGCAATTCCCGGAGCCAAATCCTTGTCTAGTGTAAAATAGCAGGGCCTATTCAAGATGAAACAACTTCTGCCATTTTAGAAAAGCTAAAGATATACTACAAAAGGCATCTTAAAAATTTGTTTCTGCTTTCACTGAAATCAAAGGAAAACTCCACAGGACTGTTACTTCCATCGCTGAGACATCAGGTCCATGCAGACGGAGAAAGGGCACTTCAATACAGATTCATATCTAGTCCATACATTATTTGTTCTGTGGTAATGTCAGAAATGTTTTGGACAGCATCTGCTCACACAGGAATGCAGACATCCAGCTTCAAATGACTTACAGGCTAAAATATTAATGCCTACAACATCAACTAACACTTCTTTACTACGAGCTAAATTTTCTCGCTCTTTGAGGCTTCATTATTTTCCCACTTACAATACAAAATGCACTGCTTCTTCCACCTCAGAGGACACTGGCCTTCCCTCAGCCAGTGTGTATAAAATAAGGTGTTGTTAGAGGGAGTGATCACAGGGGTCAAAGTTGATGGCAGTGCTGGAATGGCACTGCAGTATCGACCATCTTGCTGACAGTGTTTTTCCTTCTCAAGCCTTAAACTTTTCCACACCTCTAAAAAGAAGAAGGTAGCCCCCAGAGAGGAGTCCTTCCACCCCACTGAACAACTCACTTAACTGCACAACTTCTAAGCCATAAACCACTTGAGTAATCCCACTGCTCAACACGGGATAAAAGGAGAAAATAGCATTAAAGATTTAAAGTAAAGAACACAGCAAACTCAAATGATAGCTGCACCATTCACGTCATTACAGCTGAGGGTTTGTCAGCACTTTCATTATAATGCTCATTCCTCTGCTGTCACTCCAGGCTAAAATTTGGCAGAGCACAAAACTTAAAGCCCAGAAAGACACAATAAGAACACAGCAAAAAGAAAAGCAAAGGTTTCAAGGACAGCATCCTAAGATACCTTTACGTGTCAGGAACAAACAACATCTTGCAAAGCATGATGCAAGAAATTAAGCTAAGAAAACTATCCCTTCTCTCATTAAGATGATGTGATAGAGAGGGGATTGAACTGAAGGCTCGGTGACATAGATTGTTACGAAACTACTATGAATCCAGAAGGGTAAGTATTAGTATGGTAATTTCAGTTAAATTTATGCTGCAGTACAAGGGAAGTCAGCAAGTTAGAAAGAAAAGGCAGACAACACACAAATGTTACACCTGAACAGAAGAGATCAGATTTCATTTTGGGATTGTAGGAAAATGTGTCTGCTTGGACTGGTTTGGGGAGTGACAAGTGCCACTGGCAGGAGCGATTGCTCTCAAGCACTGCAGAGTACCTCTCTCCCTGCCTCCTTTCAGCATTGAGGTTGTTGCTCCAACAGTCCAAATGTCCAAAACACAAGAAGAAAAGAGGACAAAGCATAGGACCAAAATACCTCTTATACTCCAGTAGTAACCCTTACATCGTTGGCATGAATCACTCGCCCCGCAGTTCCAGCCCCTCAGCTCCTTTGTCTGCCTGGCACCCATGTGGATACAGAATGACCCTGAGTAAAGAACTGAGACCAGAACTAAGCTATGACAGAGGTCAGAGAGGCTTAGGATCACTTCTTGCAGTAACAGAGACAGCTAATGCTAAGCTCAAACAGATTACAGCATTAATTACTAATTTTTATATTTTTTTAAAGTTTTTAGCAGGGTTGACTAATAGAAAATTGTAAGAACAACAAAGATAAAGTTACTGTTGCACAGACTTAGTGCACTGGATGGTTTAATCATTCCCCATCTTTGTCAGTTGGTGCTGTAGGACTTAGCACAAGACTTTTTAATTTTGTTTCAGCATCAATGAAGATGCTTCTTATCTTTAAAAAGCACTTAGAGATGAACTGCACTATCTATACAACATATGATTGCTATTATTATCTCAGTAAATTTTTATGAGGATTTGAAGAACTCCAGTAAGTCAAAAAAGAGTGTGCTTATTTCCTCCGTTCAGAATTAGTAATAACAAAGACTGTAAAATAACAACTATATAGGTCACCTAACCCACTGACTTTGAGAGGGTCACATCTTCTTCGACTTCCTAAATGACTGAAGGTTGGGACTGTGATATTCTCCCAGCAGCTTTTGAAGGAAGGCAGCTGTGCATCCTTCACAATATACATTCAAGTATTGGAGAAAGTCTAGTGCATCATTCTTAGAGTAGTGCTACTGCTGAACACGTAAAAACTACATTGTGCTCCTCTTAGGAAAGCTCTGATGGCTCTGAGGAACAGGGCATTAAAAGCAGTATTAAAACAAACACCTGCCCACACAACATCAGTTTAATTTGGTATCAAAGGCATTGTAATGGTTAACAATGCTGGTGCCTAAGAACAGTTCTGTCATAAGTTTATCAGGTCATGCACGCCTGTTATAATGTAAAATTTATTGTCATTTATCACAGAGAGGAGGAGCTCCACTCTCCTGTGCTGTCAGGGAAGGGCACACTGCTTGCATAAGATACAGGTCACACATTCAAAAGCATTTTCCTGGCACTCTGTCTTTTGCCTTTGTGCAAAACGCTGATGCTTTGGAGATTCAATGATTTAGCGTGTCACTGCACTGGTGTAACAGATGGCACAGGAGAGTAGAATGAATGAACAATGACTGAGGCACCGTGTTTCACTTTGTTCAGTGTGCAATCTTTCAGCACTTCTCATAAAAGGCATCTATTATTCACTCTTTTTAAAACAATAAGTTCCCTTTGGTTAACACCACCCACTTAATAGAGAGATACATCTTTTGAAAAATCAGGTAAAACGTGAGCGCAGCATGCAGAATTAACAGGCAAAGAGTCAGGACTTTTTAAACCTGAGGTCCTTATTCCCTTCTAACACAACCCCAGAACACTGAGTACTGCCTTCATTGTGTATCTGACCACACAGCTCCCTGAAGCAAACCCAAGTATTTCCTAATCCTCTGCTTCTCTGCAAAGCACAAACCTCCTGTGCCACGGAAGCCCCAGCCAACACCTGAAGCCAGGTTTTACAGGGGGTTGAGCATTTTTGGGCTTAACATAGACTTTGTGATTTATACAAAGACAAAGCAACACAAGGATAAAACTTATAAAAAGTAAGAAAAAGAGAGAAAAGGTTGAAAGTCTTCAAAGCAGCATTCACGTGAGTGGCCACATTTATCTCCTCACTAGGCACAAGTAACAAAGACAGTGGGTTAAAAAACCCTGTTCTTACCCACAGGTAAATAGGAAATTGCTGCAATCTGAAATGCAAAGGAAAACCTCTCCTCTCCTGTGAGTCAGAAATCATTGATATCCAACAACATTTTGTCAGACCTCAGGCAGCTGTTTCACATATTTCAGTGGGTACAGAAAAGAAAGGGTGATACTCTTAAATACCCATGTTTATGTTAACGTGGGAAGTGGATGTATCAGGCAGAAAATAAATTAAAAGCTCTTCAAGTGTAAGTATTAAAGCACCAAGCTATGAAAAGCACTGCAGCACTCTATAGTAACAGGCCAAACATCACAGTCTAAAAATGTTACAGAAATGTTTACATAACCGGATCTAAGGACCTAATCCAATGCTCATGGACTTCAGTGAGACTAAAAATCTTGATGCAACTTCCTTTTTTTCTTTAATAATCCCTTGGAACTGTAAAAACAGTTCTGTGCTCTGTATTTGGAGACCAAGGGTTTTCAGCTGATAAAAATCCTGGAAAAGCCACTATTTTCTGAAGCTACTGCTGTCTCTGAAGGTTAATTAACACCGGCTTGATTTAGTTTTAAGGTGAAAAGAAACATGATTTTTTTGGTCTTAATTCCCTTTGATTTTAACCAACGTGTTACTGATACACAGCTCTTATGTGCTACACGTTTCTTCTCATCTGACAGCTCTCATGCTTTGATCATCAAGGCTGCAAGAGGAAGCACGCTGTGCAATAAGGACACAGATCCTACTTCAGGCAGCAGTGTGGCAAAACACGCTTAGTTAGAGAAATAAGTTGCCTGTCCTTTGGGAAATTCAGGAATTTTCAAGTTTATTTCCATCCTTAGTGGACAAAAAATATCAAAACCTCAAAATGTTCAGCGAAATGTAGATTGCATTGTGTTTTAATTTGGGAATATCAGCCAGGTCCTGTTGAAATATTTTTACAGTAATATTGAAATATTATAGCCTATACAGCTGAAAGCTTGTACAAGAAAAAAATCCAAATGAAATATAGAACTACAGTGTCCAATTTCCTTTTTAAAACATTCTGAATGGTTTCCATATCAAGTTCTTCTTGACAGATTTTGAATTAGGTATTTTTCAACAGTAAAAAAACCTTTTCTCTACAGCTTACTGGAAATTTTAAATTTTATCAGCTTTCAAAGAAGCAGTAAAAAAAGATAGAACCACTGAAGCTGTCCTGACTTTTAGGAATGTGTCTGCACTTGCAACTATTTTATAAATTGTACAACCTGTGTCTGTGATCCATATCCAGAGAGAGAGAAAAGAATGAGAATAGAAACAGCTGCTTCTATTTTAATGCCTATACCAAATTCGTAGCATATGAAGTTTAAAGGGGTTTGAAAGCTAATGCAGTGGGCATTCTCTAAACTCAATATTTTATATTAACAAGAAAAGTCATTACAGTAATACTCTTGAGAAGATATAAATAATTTTTTTACAAGATCCATCCTCGTGAACTGCTAAAGACACCTAGAATTTCCTTTTATTCCAAAGATAGCTTCCACATCACTTTTTTTTTTGCACGGTTTCAAAGCCTTAAATGACCTCCAGCCAGTCAGAAACATGTGTCAAATTATGCAGCACCTATTGCTGTACTATTCTCCCAACCCTGGATTTTTTAGTGGAATTCTGAACGAATAGAAGACATTCAAGCATGAAGTCTGGTCAAGGTCAGCACGCTCTCTGCCTGGGCTGGAAATGATGTGGGAACTTCCACTTGGTTGGTCTCAGTGCAGTTTCAAAACAGTGCAAAAGGGATTTGAGGGAAGCAAGGTCGTGGAGAACACTCATCCTTAGCTCTGCAAGGTGGGAATCCTCACAGTGAAAGGCATTATCAGCTTTTCCTGCAATGCCTCCAAACTCGTAGCAGGGAAAGCTTGGTACATCCTGGTACATCCAGGGATCTGTAGCAGCAGCAAAACGACCTGGTGGTGGACGCTGCAGCCACTGTTCCATTCCTGTCCAAGCCCACCTGTGGCAAGAGGAAAAGGAGCCAGTTTCCTGCAGAATGCAGGGACAGAGCCATCCCACCTGCTTGTGCACGGAGGGTGACAGAGCAGAGCAAGGGCCTCTGAGTCAGGCTGAAATACAGACACTTGTCCACAAATGCATGAGGTAAAATGACATTTTTCACAATAGTTTCGCAATTGTTTGCCCAGTCAAAAAGTTATATTAATTTCTTGCTGAAGGTCATTAGATTAGCTCTAAGTATAAGATCTATGAAGCAGAGAGGAATTAAAGTGAAAAAACTAGGAGCCAGTATATACCTTTTGCTAGTATACACCTGGGGATTAAAGGCAATTTAACCTCTGCCATCAGTGTGGAGGTTGTGCCATTGTAAAACCTCTCACATCCAACCCTGTAGCACATCCTAAACCAACAGCATCTTAAGGCTGATCCCTCAGCTGTGGAAATGGGCTGGTTTAAAGGCATCTTTGATCCCCTGATAAATAGATCTTGTTGCAAAAAGAAAAAAAAATTAAAAATAGAAAGAGGCCAGGACTTTGAAGATAATAAATTCAGTGGAGAAAAAAAAGCCTCCTAGGTTTTGACAGGTCTTTCTCATACATATGGAATGTCTGTGCCTCATAAAATCTACAGCCAGCATGTCAGTATTAATGAATAATGAGAAATACGAAGGAGAAGTCAAAGCCCGAGAGCAAAGGACAACGAAAGCTTCGATGACTTTTCTATCTCTCAAGTTGTAGGTGTGCCTTCTAAAATATCAGAATTAAAACCGAGTTACAAAGCCTACTATGTGTGGTACAAGTCCTGTGCAACATCAAATATAAGGAATCCATAAAACTTGCTTCTCTCAAACTAATGATCTTTATATATGCTGCTGAAACACCTGAAAATGTGCATCCAGTCTGTGTGAACAACCCAGGATGAAATCAAACTTCAGCTTCTTTTGCAAAAACAAAATACAGCAACTCCAGTGGTTAGTGAGGTACAGGAACTGCAACAGTGACCATTCTGATGAACAATACTCAAGACCTTCCCAAAGAGCAAACTGGCCCCACCATCTGAAAGGTTGCTGAATTCAGTGTAATTCTTTATCTAATTCCACTCAACCATTTAATTTTAATGAAAGCATTCTAAACAACATTTAATACCATTTCAGTAAGGAGGTTTTTACTAAATAAGAAAGGAATCATCATCATTTTTAAAGTATCATTACTAACCCCTTCTGTCTCGAAAACTGACTACTCTTTCAAATAATTTTTAAAAATGTGTTTATGGGACCATGGTGTCCTGCTTCTCCTTTAAGACCAGTTCAGTTTTGTCATTCATATGAAAAATGTTCTAAACCGACTGAAGGTCAAACCTGCTAAAGCCCAAAGAAGATCTGGTCTGTGCTGCCCGCACCCTTTCACAGACCCAGATTCGCGGTCTGTAACAAGAGGACAGTGCCATGTCAGTCGACATTACAGTTTCAGCCCTGTTCTTTAACACATTTTGGTCCTGGTGTGAGTTAGTTGCCTTCATTATGAAAAATTCCTTTTCTGTGCTGTTAACTGCTTTAATATTCTAATATTTTTGGGTGAAACAACAGCAAAACTTCCCTACCACAAACCTCTAAAGAAGGGGCAGGTGTTTAGTCAAGGAAGAACTGACATCAAAATTTATCACTTAGGTCTCTGCCTATTA
The DNA here is from genome assembly GCA_013398015.1 of Oreocharis arfaki. Lineage (NCBI taxonomy): Eukaryota > Metazoa > Chordata > Aves > Passeriformes > Paramythiidae > Oreocharis > Oreocharis arfaki. The sequence continues at coordinate 174,901 of VZRR01010742.1, read as the reverse complement.
TCTATGAATATCTAAAACGATAGTTTCTTTCTTTGTTCCATACACATTTCATGGAAAAAGAAGCTTCACGATTTAACAAAAATTCAAAATGTATCAGAAAAGTTCTATATGAAACTAAAATGTAAATTATTTTTAAAAATAAGAAATGGAGGGTTTTTAATTCTTTTCTATGACCATACCAAGAAATACAGTCATATACATTTAAACTAGAGTTACCAAGCCAGGTCCCCAGTTTTATTACAGTTGCTTGTAATTGGGGTCTCTTCAAATAAATCTGCAGCCCATTAAACTATTCAGTACACTAAAATGTGGAGTTACAACCTGGTTTCTCTGAAAAAAATTTAAAAAACGACAAAAAAAAACCCCAAACAAAAGCTGCAACAGATGAACTATGATGCTGCGTGGAGTAAAGTTTTCATAGTTCTTACAGTGCTGAGTTCTGAAGGAAGCATGTAGTGGAAAGGAGTACCCAAAAACAGGAGTGTGCTTCCTCCCCAGACAGCAGATCCCAGCATTAAAACTGGCTATCAGTAATACCCAGGAAATACCTGTGCATACCTTTTGTGTACTAAGATGTCTTAGATGTGCTACCAGAACTGGTCCTAACAAAACAGAGTTGGACCCAGCCATCAAATCTACCAACCTTCCATTTTCACAATTTATACAGTAGTATGTTTTACATATCAAAACAGAAATCATCTGATAAGACATTAGAGTAACAAAAAGCCTGTGCTTTTTTTTCAAATTGCTCAGAATGACTATGGTACAAAGCCTCTCTTTTCAAAATAACAGCTGCTTGTACCCTGCAGGAAAGAGAAGAAAAGAAATTGGGCTTTTGGATTCCAGCAGGGGTTCATCCAAAAGGGATAAAGAGCTGGCAAATTTCAGAACTCCGCCTTAACACATACCTGCTACTAGGAGATCTGCTGTTTGTAAAACAACAGCAAAAATTAGGGTGGACTGGGGGGGCAGGAGGGTGCAATGGTGTGACTTGAACTGACAAATGAGGTGCTGATTCCAGAACTGAATTCTCCCCCAGAATCCGAAAGAACAGTCACAGAGTCCATCTGGTCTCCGAGCTGCAGAATAAAGCCTCCTTTGCTCAGAGCACTCAGTGCAGCACATGTATGAGATTCAACTTCACCTTCCTGTGATTATCCCAGCACATTCCCCAGCAAGCTTGTCTTATCCACCTGACAGCTGCCGGGTGATCTGGGCCGAGCCCAGCGCTGGCCCTGAGCCAGTGGCACGTTAATGGACAGCAGCACCACACAAGATGTGACAGGGCAGCCGAGCACAGGGTTTATCTTGCATTTCTTCCGTACACTTCCTGAGCTACTGCACAAGTGTCAGCACTTAGAGGAGCTGATTCTCCCTATCTAAGCAGCCTTGCTAAGGCTATGACAGGGATTCCTGTTTGAAATGTTATTCTGCATTCCAAACCAGGCCAAGATTGCATTAATTGAGGAAGAAAAGGGTAGTCAATAACTCCTCTGAAATTATGCCACATCTTCACTTGAGGAATGACTGGATCTAATTCACTGAGCTCTGTGAGAAAGGTGTGAGAGAAAGGTTGGTAAGCAATTGAGAATATATGCCCTGTAGTTCCTTACATCTCTTTTGCCATCAAATTTACCAAATTAGTGCTTTGTTATAAAATACTGTTGAGGCTGCCTGAATAGTCTTGTAGTTATTTAATAAATTACTCAGCAAAAGAGTGAATTTGGCCAGGCATCCACTGGTGAGGAGACTGCTAATTAACTGATATCCAGGCAGGCAGCAATTACCCTTCTCCTCCCAGACAAGAAGAATATCTCTATTCCAAATACATGTTGGGAAAGAATTAAGAGCTATAAAATATACGTCTCTTTCAGTGGGAAGCAATTTGGAATGGCATAGCAATCAACCTAAAGATTTCAAACGATGTGAACTAAACACAAAACAAGATAAAATAAAGAATCTGTGCTTTATGAAGGCAGTGAGCTGGCTTCAGAAATAAGTTTCCAGCTGGGGCCAGATTGCAAATGCCTTTATTCACTCTGCAGGAGCGGTTATTCACGCGAACAGTCCCTGCAAAGCCAGGGAAACAAACCCACATGAGCGTGTAGTCACAACTGTGAACATGGAGCTTGCCATCTGACCTCCAAAAGCAACAGAACCTTGTGATGCTTTTACTGAAAATACCATAAGGTATGATACCTTGGGGTTGTGTTTATTTTCATTAGACATGATTTTGCTGTCATTTCATATATCACATTTTAGGAGGAGATTAGATGATTTAATACTCATTTATGGAGGGTTTTTAATTCTTACACATTTGGTCAAATTTCCAGGCTGGTGTCTCAGCAACAGATTTGTAACAAACAGGATACTGGGATTTATCAGGCTTGCACTCCTTTTGCCTTTTTGGATGTCCAGCCATAAGGCAGACTTGCCATGGCCACCTGGGGCTGAGGCTCTGCTGGCAGGCACCCACCCACCCGCACATCACACAAGTGTGGGCACACAGGCAACTAAGAGACTCCCCATGGTGAGTAGGAATCAGGGATTCCTAGAAGAGTGTCCAAACAGCTCTGCATCCTCAGTTTAATGATCCACGAGGGAAGGGATGTGTTTAGAATCGAGCTGTTCTGATTACAAGAGCTTTACATAAAGGCTGAAAAAGAAATGTAAGAAGCACAATTGGTGCCCTAAGGGGAAAATTTCAAAAGCAAATGTAAGATTTAAGTGCCAAGCTGCAAGAAGCAGTTAGAGCTAATATCCAAAACTGGAATCCAAGCCTAGGACACCAGATGATCTGGCACACAAAGGCCAGCAGTCAGGCTAAATACCAAAGGTCAAGAGCCCAAGACAGAAACCAAGATACAAGCCAAAGGTTAGGACTGAAATAGGTCCTGGATGCAAGCCAAAGGTCACCAAATGAGCATTTTCAAACAGCCACACACCTCAGCTACTGAGTAGTCAGTGAACAAATTTAGATGTTCCCCTAAACAGCACCAGTGTTAGCACTGGGAGCATTCCTGGGCTGACCACAGCCACCATGGCTGTGGACTTGCTGAAAGAGTCAGCCCAGCCATCAGTCCTTACCAGCCACTACCGAAGTCAGAGTCAGCCAGATCCAGACTGAAGCTGGCAACAGCTCCCCTGGATTACACAGAGGAGTGAAGCCCATGGCAGCCACACACGCAGCTGCACAGTTTCCCATTGGAAAAATTAAGTTATGCACATTTGCAAAGTTCCTTTCTTGCATGAGCTCAGTAGAAATGCAAACAAAGGCAGTTCCAGATGAAATGTGAGGAAAAAAATGGGCCCCAAAGAGACTATAGAAGCCTCGAAAATCCCTGAACTAACAGAAGATCTTGTTACAGATCTACATTTCAGTTGCCTTTTTCCTCTATTACCTTTTTGCTGGTTATAACAGAAGTCCTGCTGCTACTGTATCCCTTTGCCTACATACAGATAAGTAAGACATTTGCCTCTGACAATTTTACAAGGTAAACATTTTCTAGTGTTAGCTTATTTATAATGAGAAACGGGTAACAAAAGTATCAAAAATAACCTTCCAATGTATAAATTAAAATAATAAATTCATACTAATGTCCCATTATATGCCTCATTAGCACATCCTCTCGAGAACACTTGATGGTTTTGGGAGCATTTCAAAAACCAGTACAATGCTGCTTAAAACTGCAATTAAGAGAAATCTTAAACAATAATCTCAGTGAAGAGTTTGCAAATAGCCCATATACCAGAATATGTTTTTGCGAACATTAATAATTAAATTCTAACTAGAGATGCAAATGAAAAATCAACTCGAAGAGAGAGAAGACAGACAATTTATTTATGTTCCTCTCTGATTTTTTTCAAGGTTGTAAAGAACTGATGGGGATTGAAGTAAGTTTAATAAGTCTCTCTGTTCTGCTGACATGATGGTAACTAAATATACTTGTACAATTACCTTCGCTGTTATACATTTTTTTCTTTCTCTGAGTTTTTGACAAAGTGCCCCTATTCTGGCAGTCATGCTTTCCTGGTAAAGTCAGTGTTTCAGTCACTAGCTTTCACTTGCAGTGGATTTCACTTAGAGAGTCTTTAATTGTTTAAACTCAAACAAATAGTTACTACCCTTCAAACCTCTCAGCAGTCGGCTTGGTGCCACCAAGCCACAGAGAGCACTTTACAGAAGTGTGACCACTAAAGAAGCACCATGAATCAGGCAAGAGCCTATAAAAGGAATATCTGAGGCTGGATAAAAGTAAAAATCCTGATATTACACAATACTAGTGGGATTTTCTAAAGGGACAAGAATAACCCTTTTAACTTAAGCATTCCCCACAGCTGTTTGTAAGGCAGCAGCACTGCCTGGCTCTCATGCCACAGAAGCTCAGGAATCACATAATGGCCCTGAAGTGCTAAATCTTAGCATACACAGCTTACTTGGCCAGCTCCCCACTAGAGCTGGAATTTAAGACCAAGTCCAAAAAAAAAACCAAACACCAAAACAGAATATAACGGGAGAACCTTACCAAAACATTTGCTCACATTATTACCAGTCAAACAGTCCCCTTCCCACACAAATACATTACAAAAACATGCCTGGTTTTGCCTCCTACACCTTCCCTCAGCCTGAGCTCCCCTGCTACTCCTCTGTGGGCACTCTTGCTACCAAAGGCAGGAGGAAGAGCCTCTCCTTCAGCTCCCTTTCCATGCTCTGCAGGAGCACCACCAGCTCCCCCGCTGTACCCAGCTCTGTACCTCCTAGACATAACCACCCCCTGATTATTCACATAACAAATCCATGGTGAAAACAGAGCTGATGGGAATTTTTCTTAATCCAGTAAAAGATACCAGTTTTATCTCAGAGTGAAAACATTTTACAGAGGCAATGTTTTGTTCTATCTTTTGGTAGCTGGTTTTGAGCACTTTTCTGTTAGGGTAAATGGTGGACTCTGGCCAGCAACTAACATGTCCTGCCCTGTAGGACAGCTCATCACCTCTGGAACTCAATTCTCCTGGGTGACAGGTCTTTTTTGTCATGGAAGTGTCAAGCTTCCTCACAACGCCCCGTCTCTGTCTGAGCAACATCAGGTGCACACAGGGACAGAGAAAGGCCAGCATGGCAAGCTTCACTTCCCCATCCCTGATTCCTGTGCCAGCTGTCAGCAGCCACAGATTGCACTCAGGGGCAGAGGAGGAGCTGGGCAGGCAGGCAGGCACTGTGTCACTCCGGGACTGCAGAGCCCAGCTCAACCTGCCAGCTCTGGAAGGCGTCACACGAGAAGGAAAAAGCAAGAGGAGATGTGGTCCTTCAGCTGTTTGGGCATATGTGCATTGTTTACACTGCAGCTCTCAAGGTCTGTTACATTTAATTGTTTTGAAAATCATATGGTTCAAACAGACTTTAGATGAGGCAGTAATTCTGAAAATGAGAACTTGTTGTACTGACCATGAGAGTCTTGAAAGAACCTATTAGAGTCTGTCATGAAAACTGGTACTCAAGAGGTCTTGAAATAATTATTTGAGATTATTACAATCTATTGGAGAGCTGTTCATCAGCTTGCCAATCCTTACCTGACAAAATACAGCACCCCTACACAAGCTTTTTATATTCAGCATTTCCATGCACTAATTCCACATGCAAAAGTAATTTTATTGTGATGCACCACAGGGAAAAAAATTCTTGTATGAAGGCAATAGATGGTTTCAACACAACTTACTAGTTATTTCTTTTGTCCTTTGAAAACACACCAAAGCAAGAAAACTAATTTGTAGATTAATGTCCCAAGTTATACTTATTTTCCAAATGAAAATTCAGTTAATCTGTGCACAGAATTTCGTAGAAAATTCAGTAGGAAATAGTTGACTGCCACTTCTCTTTACACACATAACTGCACACTACCCATTCGAAATTAATTAAATAAGATGCTGCTGCTTTTGTTCTTTAATAACTCTTTACTACCAGATCACTTATTTTCTAACACCAAGGTTAATAGACATGAGGTCCCAAAAGCAAAAGGCTGCAATTGTACTTCCACCACAGCCCTTGAGGACTGAGCTCCAGCCATGCCTTAGCTAAACTGTTCCAGTTTGGTTGCAAATTTCCACAACACTGTGTGTGAATGCCTTCCCCTTGAAATGCCCTTCCTGTGCCACTCCTCACATATCTTATCCACAGGGCTCCCCTGAGGATCTTCATCACACAACTTTATGGCTCTTTTCTGAGTGACTGCAGCTAAGGAATTCTCCATCAGCCAGAACTTCATTGGAGGAAAGGGGCCAAATAAGAGGTTAGGATCTCAACCAGTTTATTTCCTTAGTCATGATGTAACGGAGCCTCCTTTTTCACCGAGTATGGTGACCCCTCCCCACCTCTCCTAGCCTGCCTTCCTCACCCCTTGCAGGAAGGCCATCCAAAATGGGTGGTTCTACCTCAGAACTCAATTTCAAAGCAGGAACACTTTATAGATTCTTGGCTGCAACTGACAAAGGAAGAATTTCACACCCAACACACGTTCAATCAATGTGGTTTGTGTCACTGAGTACTCATGGACAAGATACATCCTGGAGAAAGCTGCCAAAGCAAAGAGCAAGGGATCCATGTGCTCACAGCATAGCTAAAAGGATGCTGTGCTCCAGGCTCTCACTACACCTGTGTTTGTTCCTGCTTCCAGCAGGAAGATGAGACCCACAGAAGGTGTTGGCTCACACTGAGGGGCTTCAGGACATCCACCCAGCCAAAGCAGAGCTCCAAGCCTGCTCCTTTGTCCTGGTGACAGTGCCCAATGCAGCTGCTGCCCTCACCTTGCAGCAAGGTTCTGTGATCCTTCAGCATCCCACCAGCCCTTCCCTGGATGAGTGAAATACCACCAGGATGCCTACTGCTTATATTGCTCCTCAGAAAGTATTCCAATGAAATTTATGATGATGAGTAAATACACTGCACTCATTTTACAGCTGGGAAAACGAAGGTACAGAGAGCTGCAGTGGTTTAATAACCTCTGAAATGAATGCAGGTTTGCTGATTCCCATTCCTCTGACACTGGAAAGCCCAAGAAGCATCAAAAGCAGCCCAAACCAGAAGGCTGTTTTACATTCTATTTGTTTCCAGTCATGTCTGAAAAGCTCTAGAAGCTATTTACTCTCAGAATCGTGTTGCATCTTCCTTATTAGTACAGTACCACATCAAGAAAAGCCCACTGAAAAATACACATTTGCTCATAAAAAATTAATCTAACCTATTTTAGAGATGATTGCTCGGATATGTGCATATTTTGCAAGAACATAAAATATTTTAAATAAAATATTTT
>VZRR01010742.1:119959-167577 GCA_013398015.1 Oreocharis arfaki | reverse complement strand
AAATAAAATATAAAAATAAAATACTAAATTAAAAATTAAAAACTGGAAAATAAAAATAATATTAATAAAAATATTAAAATATTTTAAAGGAATTCTGACTTGGTATTTTACAGCAAGGCTTCAGACATAAAGCAGCATAGAAACTTACATTCTTAAATTTATGTGATGGTCCTAGTATTTAAAGGGCCAGACACATGGAGGCATCAAAAGTGGCTCAGGAAAAAAGGCATGCTTTATGAAGACAAAAATATAAGTACACAATAATGCCATAAAACTGCCACAGTATATCTAAGGTAGATCACTCAGTAATTAAAAATTGGCTGAGTTAAAAACTACCATGGTTGTACTAAAGCAGTTTTCTCAAGGCACAGGGTTACTGCTATGATGCACAATTACTCCTGATGTATTTCTCAATTCTGTACAGAGCAGGACCTTGCTAATCTAATTACCTTTTTTTTTAAACTGTGTAAGGAGACCTAGGGGAACAGGCTACTCTGCTTGTAATAGTAATTGAATATTTTTTTCATAATGCTATTATAGCAATAGAATAGCAACTACATGAAAAATGAAATAAGCATTTGAAAATCACTGATGGTGCACTTTTGCTACTGCAATATTTTGTCCAATGAGTATTTGCAATGGAGCTCATTTTCAGCAATGAAATTACCACAGTCTAATATATCCAACAGCAGGCCTTGAGGCTACAGCCAGATAAAATATCCCAGAAGTGGCTAAAGATGTTTGTTCAAAGCCCAATGTATCACATTAAGCACATCAATCAATAGAAGTTCAGCTGCACACCTGCAACTAATGAACTTACAGAGGCTGCCACCACGGAAAGGCTTGTATTCAGAAATAAGTTGTATTTAAAGTTTTCTACAAATTTACTCAGGAAAACACATTGCTGGCTATTATGCAAAGTGTAAAGTCCCAGGAATAACTTTTTCTCTCTAGTTCTGATTTATGTCGATGACAAACTTCTCTCTTTACTCCATCACTGACATTAAAATTAAGGGTGAACGCAATATAATTTTTGAGCTGAACCTCTGTGCCCTGGTTAAAAAAAAATCATTTTACCTGTCTAATTTCACTACCTACCTTCATCAGAGAAGAGCTGTCATATTTTGATGCAAATTCCAGCAATTTACATGTTTCAAGCTGGCAGGTAATGTCTTCCTAGAAAAACTTGCCACCCTTCAACAATCTCCTGTGAAATGGCAAACCAGGTTAGAAAGATAGAGGAGATTGGATTACCTGTCTGCACCAGATCATTGTTTCTAGGAGATAATCCATAAATGATTAATCCTTCTAATGTTATTGAGCAATGTAAGGAGGTCTGCCTGCAACCTATTTCACCCTCTTACACCGTTGTTGTGGGAGCAGCTTTACTGTATAAATCTAATTGACTATTTTCATTCTTTAGTTTCTATCAAACTGTAACTGTCATTTAATGACTTTTCTCTGTTCCTTTCAATACTATTTTAGCACCTCTTGGACAGACCATAACTGTTGGTAACACTCATATCCAAAATGTCAGTGGACACATAGACGACTAACTGCTTTTTTTTTACACTTTCCTTGTTCTTTATTAAGTTACATTATTTCAGAAAGTGCTGTTGTGTTTAATGTTTCATGCTTCACATTTTCTGGAAGATTTTTCCAATTGTATAGGGAGAAAAAAAAAGAAAAATGCAAGTCACCCATTCCTTTACAGAATCATTACTGCAATTATTTCATGACAAAGAAACTTCTAGTTAAACTCAAATTTCAGTACTGCAACAGCTGAGAAACTCAGATGCTATGAAAAGTAGTTCTGTGTTATGTCTGTTTTATACAGAGCATGGAAAGAGTAAAAAATCCCATACCTACTGCTGGGGAAGCCAGTAGCACCAGAAAAATCTTCCTAAACCTTGTCACTTCCATGTGATGATCCTGCAAAACCAGGAGTCCCTTTACACACCATCCTATCCCATCAATTTTCATTGTTTAGATTAACGCTGCTGCCCGGTAGCATTGTTAACATGTAGCAACTGGGAAAACTTTCCTCTGAAGGCAGGAAAAGATTTTGAACAGATAAAAATAAATATCTGTCACCGTGACTATGCAATAAGGTACCTGTGGCTGCAGCATTAGTGCAGAAAGAGCACAGTGAAGGCTGGAATTCCTAGGAAAGGCTGCTGATCCACTTGGCCCTCCAAAGTGCAGAACAACTGCCAGGGAAGGTAACTACTCAATTTGAGCAGTTTATACCATATTTATACAAATAAGGAAAATGCACAAGTAATGCCACCTGAGAAATAAAAGGATTTTTCAAATAAAATAGCAGCACTTCAAAAATTCTAGCATCTCCCCCCTCCTTTTTTCTTTTTCTTTAAACAATTGAAATGCAAAATAAAAGTTCATTGAGTTACTAAGGAGGTTATCACCAGGACAATTTGTCCTATCTAGAACTAAGCTCAAATTAACAGTCTGAGAATTACAGCCATTATCCTGAAATTTAGGGTATAGATAACAATGCAATTACTAATCAATAGCCCAGAAATTGCCTCCTATTGCAATTCAAGGAAAACATCTGCAAACAAACCAACGAAAGCGCGTGTCATTTGCAAAACAGCTCATGAAACCAGGAATTTCTGGCAATCGTTCCAAGAGGAAAACCGCTAAGATAAAATACGAGCTCTATGAGTCACTCAGATTTGCAGGACTCGCTGGACTCTAATGCAGCCTGGAGTAATGACAGAAAATGCACTGAACTGGGAGCACGGGCTGCACTTCTCCCTCATCTGAACAGCAGCAAGAGATCTTTTGCTGAGGATTTTCAGCTAACAAGGGAAAAACAAAGGGACTGACGAATGAAGACTTTTTCTGTAGGAAGTTTAAAGGCGTGACTGCAGCCCAAACAAGCTTAGGGAATACATAAGTAATCCACTGTGTAAAAAGAGAGGCCAGAAAAAGAGTTTGTCTAACAGAACTGCCAACAGCAGAGCAGCAGAGAGACCCAGCCATGGTGTCACAAGCAAATGTGGGTCTTTATTACTTCATCTACCTTAATACTAACAAATATTAAGTAGACAACAGCACTTAGGGTAATAAATTATCATATCCTGTCCTATAAAACCTCAGCAGAATAACTGAACTATAAAACATGATGTTCTCTTCCCTTGTTGAAACACAAATGGAATCTGTCCCACTCACAGAGAAAACACGAAAAGGGCATCGTGTGCATCATCCCACTTGCGCCTGGTTCTGTGCAAGAACCGGGGACGGGGATTGAGCGAGGAACATTTCCCCAGCACAGCTGCAAGGAGGGCCGGGGAGATTTGCACCACACAACACTAAAAGCACACGCCCGAGTAGCTACAACTTCCCAGGGTACCCCGAGACTCCGCCTGTACACACACCGTGCTGTGCTTCAAGGCTGAGGAGGCCGGTGACAGCCCATGCATCATTCCTGATACAAAATATTTTATTTCAATGCAACAACGGTGGAGATGGGCAGGGAGAATAAATTCACTGAAATGTGGAACTGGAATTAGCAGGTGAAGGAGGAAAACAATCCTCAACCACGAACCACTGCTTCCCTTTCTTTCGTGCTGCTCCTTGTGTTTCACTTTTAATGCAAGATGAAGCCAAGGAGTTTTCACAACTGACATCTCACACAGCAGAAAGCTTCCTTTGCCAATAGGTTTTTAAATTTGAAAGATACCTTTGCATTATAGTAATCTTGCGGAAAGGAGCAGTTTGGTGCTGATGTTTAAGATGCCATTTAAAACCAGGTTTTAAAAAAAGTTTTTGTCATTTTCTTTCTCTTTCAGTTGAGTTCTTAGAAAATTGTTGCCCTAAAAAATAGCTCTCAAACTTTAATTTCCTCTTATTGTCTTTCTCTAATATACACTGTTAGTTAATAATGAGACATTTTACATCAAAGTACTGCCTTTAAGGGCAAACACTACAGAACTAGTGAAAACCCAAATTTTATGGATTAGGCTCTCCTGTAGCAAAACCATTAGAAGGACATGGACAATTTATGGAGCTCTAAGACATTCTATTTGATTTTGTTGGTGTTTTCTACCGATGCTTATGTCCTGGGGTTCAAGGGTGAGTTACCAGGATGAAGTTTTGTGTCTAGATTACTTTTTCCCTGAGAAATGCATTTTTACTTTATACTAGAGCTGTTTGACACCAAAACAGGTAAAACATTGTTCTGCCCCAAAAGCTTTACAGTTTAAAAAATTTTATTATACTGGAACTTGATGTTTCCACTTCTTGTCAGAAAGACTTTCTGTGGAACCAAACAACTGCTGGATCCTTGTTTATAGTTGGTGTATTAAAGGTCAGCCATTGTGGGAGAGGACTAGATGGTAAAGCTGTACTAAAATCAGACGTTTGTCCACCTGCAAGGGAGAACAACATGACCTGTGGTAATACAGAGCACAGCAGACATTGTTTAAATTCTCAGGAGGGTCAGGAGCTTGCCACAAACACGGTTTTGTTTAGAAATTTACAAACCTGGTTTTTTCCTGTCAGATTGCACAAAATGCTACAAAGATACTTGAACCTGAGTGATCTTATCGTGGAAGTAATTCATGCCCTGGTCCTGATAAATATTCTATACTTTCCTGTTACTAGAATCACCAGTAACTGAAAAATCTGCAGGAAAAAGCTCAGTGCACTGCGTGTTACTTCGTTCCTGCTTCAGCTAACATAGATAATGTACTACATAGCACTCTACATACGAGTTTACAGTCCTATGTACCTTTACTTTACCTGAGAAACGTACCTGAGTATGTTTACTATACCTGAGAGAAATATTTAATCCCCAAATTCTTCTAAAATACTGAAAATTCCATATCCTACTGCAGACTGTGCAATACTGATATACCAGAAAATGACAGACATGGGAGCAAACAGCATCACCCTCAAAGTGCTGGAAGATAACTCCTGAGCCTGTAACTCAGCTCATCGCACTTCACAAGCCAGCCTGCAGTAAACTCCGAAGCCTTCGGATTACTAATGGAGTAAATAAATAACCACAAGATGCAAAGGCCAGCCCTCAGCCCTGCCCACGCGTGTCGGCGGGGGCGCGGCCCCTGCCCAAAGCCCACGGCCCCAGGGCTCCGCCAAGGACCCACGGCCCTGCAAGTCCTCAGTCGCCGGAGCTGCGAGGGGGTCCCGGGGTCCCGGGCAGGAGCTGCGGGTCCCGAGCTGACAAAAGGGACCCGGGAAGGGCCCGGCGGGGCGGGGCCGCGGCCCTGACAGGCGGGCGGAACTGCAGGCGCGGGCCGGGCGATCCGGCCGGCGGCGGGGCCGGGAGCGCCGGTGCACCAGCGCGGCTGTTGCTGTTCCGCGGGCGGGGCTGCCCGGATCCAAGATGGAGGCGGCGGGCAGAGCGGGGCAGGAGATGAGTCTGGCGGCCCTGCGGCGGCACGACCCTTTCATCACCGGCATCGCCGACGTGACCGGCCAGGTCGCGCTCTACAGCTTCAGCCCCAAGGACAACGAGTGGGTGAGTCCGGCGGGCAGGGCCCGGCCGTGCCCTCGCTCCGGCTGCCGCCTGGGCCGGCGCGTCTGCACGGGGCCCGCGCGGGGCTGCGCTCGCCCAGGGGGAACTTTGGGCTTTGGGCGCGTTCCCCTCGCTTGTGTTGGGGAAGAGGAAAGAGAAGGAGAGGAAGAGAGGAGGCGAGAGGGAGAGGAGAAGAGGAGGAGGTAGAGGAGGAGGAAGAGGGAGAGGCGAGGCCGTGTGTGCGCTCGGGGAGGCGGCGCCGTTCCCCCTCTGACCGGGGTAGCGCTGGGCTGGAGGGCGCTTTGGCTCCTGGTGGCCATTGACTTTTTTTTAATCGTACTTTGTTGTTGTTGCTCGTGCCTATTGCACAGAGCCCTTGTTCAGGAAGAGGGGGATTTAAGAGGTGTTTGTGTTCGTCGTTGCGTTAAAACACAGTTTTGGCTTGACCAGTGGGGTCATCACAGAGCTATAAAAATGGGAATGTGGGGAACTTCGCGTTGTCACGTGCAGCCCTGGAGCTGCACGAACTTTCTGCGCTCGTGGGTCACAAGGCCCTGGTGAGGGTTGCTCTGGAAGCTGGAGTCTGAAACGGAGCCGTGGTCCGGATCGTGCTGTGCTGGCTGTGCTCTCGTTGCTGTCCTTGGAGTAAAACTGTGGAACACAACTGATATTTGGAGACTTCCCCGTCAGGCTCAGCATGGGAGGGTTGTGGAACACTGTATATCAAATCGGCAGATTGAAAGCATGAGCAAAATCTTTTGAAAGGAGTTAAACTTGCTAATCTTTCTAATAAAAAAATAGGTAGTTTCTGAAAATAGGACAGCATATTTTTAGACCTGTGATGTTAAACCTTATGGAAAGAAGCATATTGTGAGTCTCTAATTAAACACTATACAAAACCTGCATAACTGTGTAAGCGAGCACATCCCTGAAGTGTATTTGTTGTTTTTTGTAGGAGAAAACTGACATAGAAGGGACCTTGTTTGTGTATAAAAGGTAAGGGTTGGTTTGTTGTTTTGGGTTGGTTTTTTGGGGGAAGGGGGATATAGTGGTGGTGATGTCTGTTTTCCTTCCCTAAGAAAACTAACTCCAGATGGCTTCCTGCAGAGCTTTCATACTCATCAGTACTTACTTGTCCAGCTTTTAACTGCTGTGTACTTATTCAAAAAGAATAAACTCTGCACATGGGTGAATAACTCTGTCAAAAGCCCCTAAAAGTACTGCTGAGAAAGCATTCCAGTTTTATGCTACGTATGTACCCACATCAAAAACCAGTTTATTGAGTTTATTTTATTAATCAAATAGCATTTGTTAATGCATTGAGTTTGTTAAACACCAAGTCTCCCTTTGTCTCCTAAGATCCATGAAGTTGATTATGAAAACAATAGAAATGAAAAATTAAATAATCTCTTCTAATTTACTCCTGGAAAATGGTGTCAATTTTTGTAAATGGATGAAGTTGCCCAAAAGCTGGAGATCTCATAGTTTCTAGTTTTGGAGGCTATTTGATTTCTTCATCAAAACCATGAAAGAAATTTCCAATTCTCTAGTACAAGTAAAAGGGGTGAGGAGGAGAGCCAGCACATAAAATCAATCATGAGTTAAAGTTTTAAATTACAGGCAAATAAAAAATCTAAATGAAATAACACTTTGTTGAAGGTTAGAAGAAATAGAAATGATGCAGACTCAAGCCATCCTGAAGCAGACTGTCATAGTTTGGTCATTACAGTATTTTTTCCTGGCACTTTAGCTCCCAGCTTAGAAATACTTAGTGTAGGAAAGTGAACCAAACTTAAAGAAAACCCAAAACAAAAACCAAAGCAAAAGCTTTCGGTGTCACTAACTGATGATTTCAAACAATTTCTATGAGGTGCATTAAGAGGCTAATTTGTGATGGTAAGAGTTGTTTACCGTGTCCTTGGAAGCTTTTGACAGATTTTTGTTGTTGATCATTAGGTTAATGTGGCCACATTGTTACAGAAATTTTATATTTGCCGGCTAATTTTGTCTGATTTTTAGTCTGCTTTCATTGTGCTGCTGTTGTTGATTATACACCAGCTTACAGGCACAGTTGAGTGCTGACAGGACATTCTTGCAGCAAGAGAAAACAGATCTAAAACTATCTTGAACTTTCAATGCTTGGTCAGTGTTTTCTTTTTCTACCTGGTGTCCAGCAAAAATCTAGATAATAAAAATTGCTTCACTAAGCAATGCAATTCTGAATAATTTAATATGTGCTCTCAGGACACTGGGTTAAGTTCATATTTCCAGAGTCTCCCTTTAGGAAGAAATTACTGTTTATGGTTCCCCCTGTAAGTGTACTCCATGCTATTTAAGACAGCAGCTCTTTTATTGTCATGTCTGTTTAGAGTTAGGTAATGGTGCTGTGTAAGTGGTTTGGTTTTTCTCCTCTAATAAAAAAATTCTAAAATGCCTCAAAACTATCTTATGTCAAGTATTGAATACATCTGCATTTTAATGGTGGACCTGCCCTAGTTTTTTTGAATAGATTTTTCAGAGGCATATCTTTGATTCAGCAGTTTAGCAGTGTAGAACTGTAATGTTAATCCTAATCCTGCTTTGAGGTAAGTGTAGTTTGAAATTGAAATTAGGTGACATGCCAAGAAATGGCATAGAAAAACAACTGTGAGAGCTTCAGGACTGCTAAAGCTTCACATAATAAAGCAATCGAATTTTGAAGATGAATTAATAACTTGTTTTCAGAAAATTGCTAATGTTGATGAAGGTATTAATCCTTGGTTTTGTTTTAATTGAAACAATAGGTCAGCTTCTCCTTATCATGGTTTTACAATAGTGAATCGACTGAATATGCACAACCTGGTTGAACCAGTAAATAAAGATTTGGAGTTTCAGCTCCATGAACCTTTTCTTCTCTACAGAAATGCTAGCTGTGAGTATAACTTTGTCTAATCCAAATAAACTTCAGGTTCAGTTTTATAACCTAGATCACTTCTGATTACTGTGATGTCTGTTTCAAATATAATGTAATGGGGCAGGTTCCAGTGAAATATCTGATGATGTTTTGTCTACAATGTTAAATTTACTTAAATAGCTGTGGTGGTATATTATTATCACTCCTTGCTTTCAATAAAAAAGAGAATATACTACCAAAGTGCAATATTGCTTTGGTCTTTTTAGTTAATGATCTGATAGGTTTAATCTAAACATGTCTCCCTCCTATCAGAATGTCCCCTTGAGTTAAGAGATAGGAACACTGCTTTGGCTGTGCTTCAGTGTACCTAATAGACCAGTCAAATGTTAATCCCTTCCTCTTTTCCCCTCCAAAGGCCTCTGTGATCTGTAAGAAGTAGGATAGATTCCATCATGGTGACAAAGAACAGCCTAAGGCAGATGGTTTCCTCTGTTTCATAATCTTAGCAATCTTCCTTCTGTAAGTGTCATGAAGAGGAAAAAGTTACAACTGGTCAGTAAGTTGAAAAGTCTAGGAGATGAAGGACGTGACTGGCAAGAAATTGGGAAAAGTGCTGTATTGAGTTGGGTTATAGCAGATGGCTTGGTTTGGAGGGAAGAGGAGCTGCAGATGGAGGTGGTAGGGATAGGATGGACCTTAAGGTTGCAAGAAAGAATTGCAGCTGTGAGATTGGTGACATGAGGGAAGTAAGAAGTTGGTTCATCTATTGGAACTGCTGATGGTATGAGGAAGCAGGAGCTGCTGTGGAATTACCATGGTGTGTGACAGTGACTAGAGGATCACTTCCAGGAAGGAATCACAGAATCATTTAGGTTGGAAAATACCTTTATGGTCATCACACCCAACCATTAACCCAGCACAGCACAGTCCACCACTAACCCATGTTGCTCAGTGCCACATGTACACAGCTTTTAAATGCCTCCAGGGATGGTGGCTCCACCACTGCCCTGAGCAGTCTGTTCCAGGGCTTGACAACCCTTTCCATGAAGAAACTTTTCCCAATACCCAATCTAAACCTCTGATGGCACAACTTGAGGGGCCATTTACTCTTGCCCTTTTACTTGTTACTTGGGAGAAGAGACTAAGCACCACCTTGCTACAGCCTCCTTTCAGGTAGCTGTAATCAGAGAAGGTACAGGTTGTGTGTGAGTTCATTAGAAACCCCTGAAGCCAATTGTTTTCCTTTCATTGATGAAAGCTCTCCTTTTCCTGTGGGACACTAGTGTGCAAGATCTGTGGAGGCTCATGGGATTTAGGATCGAGATGACATAGAATAATACAAGGAAGGGAGGAATTCATACAAAGGTGAGCAAGGAAAAACTTATAGACTGGATGTGAGAATTGCGTTCTGAAGTAATGAAGAGTATTTTTTTCCCTCTTATTTCTTTCCCATGGTCATTGTAAAAGACTTTGGTCAGAAACTATCCTTTCTTTCATTACCCCATCCTGTCTTCAGTGATTGCAGATGGAAAATGTCCAATGCAGTTAGTATGTCATTAGTTATTTTCTCAGGTCACACAAATAAACTGCAGATAAGTTTTTGAGCTCTCTGATAGTGCTCACTTTGTTCAAATACAAGCTTAAAAGCATTGAAAATGGCATCTAAGCTTTTTATTCCTAATAATTTCCACACCAGTAACTCGCTTACATTTTGCATTGTTGTTTTGTTTTGGATTATTTTCCTTACACAAGGTTTTCCAAATTTTATGTCCTCTGAAGGAGTTAGAAAACAAATTACATGGTTAAATTGTGTTAAAGCTGTTTGCCTCTATTTGCATAGTATTTGTGAATTTGCAGGCAAATTTGGATTTGCAGACAAATTTCAACATGTGAATATTTTATTTGTATGGGTAGATCAGGGGCTTCTTGTCCAAGTTCTCTACATGCGGAAGGATCTCCACTTCTGCTCAGTTGCCTGCTGGCTTGAAAAATCTTTGCATTTTTGGAACTAATTCAAATCAGAGCTTTAAGCCAGTGGTTAATACAATGTGTATCTCCAAGGGCTTAATGCCCTGTGTCTCTGATGGCTTAAGGTGAAGTTCTTCTGAGATCCCTTAATGACTGGAAGGGGACGGACTGCTACTGCTAGTTTGTGTAAGGAAAAGCTGCCTCTTACACAACCCTGTGTCTTGTAGAGTGGCTTTTATTGTGTCCTTGAAGAAATCTACTGTCATCATTAGAAACCCTTTATGAGTAAGTTGCCCTGTTAAGGTTCAATCACTGAGTGATTGAACTGCTGATTCTGTTTCTTTAGCTTACAGATAGGCGATGCCTCAGACTATCCTGTAAAAGCCTAAAATCGTGTTAGTAGTGCTGTTTGGCAGAGACAAGCATACCTTGTGCCTCTTTAGTTACATTGTAACAGTAACAAATAGAGATTTGTGCTTCACTGGGGCATGGTAGAAACAGTAGAAGATGATCAAAGTAAAATTATGTCACCGAGTATTTGGGGAAGGTTCCACGTCAACAATATTTATAGCTGAGTGTGATACTACTGTTTTACAGGCTTCGTGTTTTCACTTTGTACTGGGATTCTGTCTTGACTTAAGTAGATAATAAGGGCAAGTCTGTTCTGTGCAGCAGATCAGACCTCTGGCATTTCTGAGCTGTTCTGAGGACAGCGAGTAACCTACTCCAGTCTGTGCAGAGCTGCCAGCGACTTATGTGAGGAACTTTACAAGCAGTCTACAAACATTATTTTTGCTTGGCTGGAGGCTGTAAGAATGATTTGCCTGTCATCCTAGATCATAATATTTTGGTGGGGTTTTACTGGTCTTTTGCAGTTTGATTTCTTCAAATACTCTTACTATACAATGGAATTGTTGGTTTGCTGCGTTTCAGAACTTACTTTGTTAGGCTGTGGACATGAGCTACTTTATCCAATTGCACAGAGGCATTTTCATACTCTTAGGCCAAGACTAGGTAATTGCCATTTTATTCATATGGGAAATTACTGATTTTCACAGCTCTTGAGGGGAGTCCTCCCCATTTTGCAGGGTGGGGCATGAAGGAAACCTCCATGGGCATTCTGGAAGGAGAACAGACCAAGTGATACAGGACCTTTCTTATATCTGCATTTTGCTGTTCTCTAAGCAAAATGGAAGACACTTGGGTCAATTTGTTATTCATTATCCCTACCTCCCATCTCAATCCTACCTTTCATATTTCAGCTTTTGATGGGGAATCTTTCCTCACTCCAGAATTTTTGTGCTCACAATTATTCTGGCTTCTTATGGTTCCAGCCCCAAAAGAATATAAAACCTGAAAAGTTGGATATAACACTGCCCCAAACTTACACCATTTATTTGTGGGAATAAGACTCTAAAGCAAAGATGATAAGAGGATGTGACTAAGAAGCTGTGAGAAATTATCCCACTTGCAGTAGTTAATAGAAAAAAATGTATTCTTGTTTTCATTGTTATAAAGAATTAAAGAAAGCTGATATCTCCAAACATGAACAGATCAAAAAAGTGCCAAATTAAAAAGAGATTGTTTGACTTACTGTAACATTTTAAATTTAGAATTATTCTTAAAAGGTAAAAAGTATGAGATTATACTTCATACTTAATGTGTCATTTATAATTTCTTAGTCTGGAATAGGTATTGCCAGGTGTATTTGATCCTTGTTGAACTTCCCCTCTGGACACGTGCACATTCTTTAGAGTATTTGGAGTATTTGTTCATGAAACACTGAATCCCATTGACCTGGTTTTTTTAAATGAACCTAAGCTTGTTTTCTCTTGTCTGTGTTTTATGGAAAGCATGTTAAAATCTGTTCTAAAAAATGCATACAATTCAGGCAGTAACAGTAATAACAGTCCAGTCTGAAGTTCAGTACTTCCTTTCAATCTGTAATGTGAGAATCTGGAGCTGTTAGTTAATAGTTTGCTTAATAATTGAAGAAAATTAGTCAAGGTTCTAAGCAATGGCAAACTTACCCCTTAAAGTCTGCAGGAAAGATTCTTCTGATCCTTTTTCATTTATAACTTTTCCTTTGTATCGGTGGTGTTGGTCTTGATTAAAAGGGTTTTTTATCCAAGCCAGTTCCCTTGGGAGGTCAGGCAGGCTGATTTCCATGGTGCTGAAAAGACAGATGTTTAGCATAAAAGTTGGGTATTAAAATAAATGGTCCTTGTTTGGTGTGGGGTTTTTGTTTGTGATGGTGTGGTTTTTTTCCTTTTCTTCTTATTCTTTTCCAAGGTAAGAGTTAGTAATACAAAAATAATGGGTTTTGGAGAGGTTTATCCACATTTAAGTGGAAAACTCAGTTACAAAGTGCTGTCTTCTGGGTTTGTTGTATTATTGATGAAAACAACTTGTATCCAGAACAACGAAAGTGAAATGAGTGGCATTAGAAGTGTTTCAAAGAGCTCCTGCCTGGTTTCAAAACTGGTAAGGAAAGTCTCTTGTTATCACACATGTTCCATTAAGTGTAACGTATCTCTGTGATTGCTGAGGCTGCCTGGCTCTCCAGCAAGCACATTAACCCAGTGGTTTAGTCTGAGATAAGAAAGGAGCCTGTTCTTCATATCTTCATAGCAGAAGAAGCAATGCAAGCTGGGGGAGGGGAGGAACGATTGAAAACTGTAAAGAAGTTCTAAAAATACATTGTTTGACCTGAAAGATGGCACTCTAACTGCAAGAGGTTTTCTTCTGTGGTTCAGGTTACAAAGCAGCAATCCCTCTCCTTCCATATAATACTGTCAGATGGCACTTTGTTAAAGTGTTCCTGAGCTTGGATTCTGTTTGGCACTTGCTGAATTACTCCATGCTCTTGCTTGTGGGATTGTGCTGTGAAAGCTGTATCTGTGAAATGGCCTTAAGTACTTAAAACAGTAGGAAAGGGAGGAACTTTTTCCATTCATTCTAATGGCTTATAAATCTGTGTGGCAGGCCAATGTCTGCACTGAGGAAATAAATATGAAGAGTGTCAGTGAAGATGATACTAGAGCTGACTGACCGAGGAGAGGTGGCATTTCAGCTGACATTGCTACTAGAAGAAATATGAGCTTTGAGACAGAGAGCTTTATGTCATTTTGCCTTAAACTCTATTTGAAGTGTAAAGTGATGCATATACATGCTTTTCTTTATGGGAGTGAGGTTGGGTTGTTTTCCATGGTTACATTATAAGGAGGGGTTTCAAAATATGAGTCATTTTCTTTCAAGGCTCCAGTTCTGCTTCATTGTATGGCAGCATCTAAATTGGACCTGTAAAATAAAACTTTTCTCTCCCTTCTACCAGCCCTTCCAGATAGTTAAGAGAAGTTTTAAACAAATCATCTCTTTGAATGAGTTAAAGATGTATTTGCACAAATGGCTAAACTGCCGAAGGGAAGGGAGTGACAGTGTCTGGAATCTCCAAAACTGGCAGTGCTGATGAGTCCATGTGCACTTCCTCTGGCACAGAGTTCCACTTTAGCAGTTTTGCCTTCCCTGTGTGTCCCAAGCTCTTGTTTTTGCTTTCTCTTATGCTCAGATGGCCTTTTCTGAAGCTGCTGCAGAAACAGGATCAAGGAGCTGATCTGGACTAAAATGTACCCAGATGACAGAAGAGAGAGGGGGCACTTGGGGTACAATGGGTTAACAAAGTTATGGGAATGTGAAGGTGGGGATGCTGCCTCTTGCTGCTTACTTAAAATGAGAGCTGAAGTGAAACTACAATTTGGGGATGCAGCTTCATTTTATATTGCCAAAGATGAGGCTTCTGTCTCGTAGCAGCACATGGCTATTCCTACTCTTAATCCAGATTATAGAAGAGTCCAAGACCTTCCTTTTGGCATTATTCAGCTGTTAGGCTTGAGCAGGAAGTCTTCCATAATCCTTCTGTTCTCTCAAAAGCTGTTTGGTTTTCCATTTCAATTTTAATCAGGTTTTAAGGATTGATGCACACAAGTTTGGAGAGAAGTTGAGCGTTACGTGTTTAGATAAATATTTATGGGTCAGAGTTTCTAACAAAAATGACATATGTCAGAGAAGAACATAGATAAGGATAATGGATGACTTCTTTTAGTTTTATGGATCCACATTTGTCTGTGGTATGGGGTTACTCATTACTTCAGGTGTGTCAATGTAGTGTGAATCCTGCTGAAAGATTTGCTGCTGCTGCTGACAAACTGCTGTTACTTGGTTGCTAAAGATGCTGCCCAGCATTCAGTGTAGAAAAGCTGGAAGGAAAAATGAGTCACT
Organism: Oreocharis arfaki; assembly: GCA_013398015.1. Taxonomy (NCBI): domain Eukaryota; kingdom Metazoa; phylum Chordata; class Aves; order Passeriformes; family Paramythiidae; genus Oreocharis; species Oreocharis arfaki. The sequence goes on along the minus strand of VZRR01010742.1, from coordinate 152,935 downwards.
TAATTCAGTGGCTTCTGTTGGATGAAACTCTTGCAAGAACTGCAGTAGAAAGGTGCCATCAGACACAGGAATGTTCAGCTAATGTTTATGCTGGGTACAGCAAAAAAATCACATGTTTAAAAAGAGCTGGTAAGAACCAAGTCTGTCTTTGCTAGGATGTTCACAATTGAAGCTGCGTGCATGTAAGAAAGTGCAGTGTATGTATAAGAAAATAAATATCAGTAGTAGTGCTGTTGGGACACACACTTCTGGGGAAGGGAGCTGAACTGGCAGTACGTGAGGCCTTTTGGGAAGGGGGAGGTAAACATTCCAGCCTGTGGGATTGTACCTACATTAATGCCCGAGTTTGTTTGTAATCTGCTTTGCATCTTTATAATACTTTTAATGCTCAGCAGCGACTCCCTGTGATTGCTTGCCAGTAGTACAAAGTGGAAAACAGCCTGATTCTCTATACCAAACCGAGATTTGGATCTACTTGTGGGCTTCTCTAGGCCTGTTTCTGGCAGAATTGAGTGTGACTTTTATCATTTGTCCCATTAAGATATTATTATAAGTTCCTTATCTCCATTTCTGCAGCAAGTGTGCTTTTGAAGTGGCTTTCTCCTCTTGCCAGTTTGTCTGATAATGAAGTCAGGGAAGGGAAAGAGCTTTTCTTCTGTGCTAAAATATGGGAGACTTCTTTAGTCATGGAACAAACTGGAAACTCTGTAGGTTTCTATGCAGCAGAAAAATCCAATTGTATTAAACTGTAAAGTTAAATAAAAGCATTTCATAAGCATTTGCTATATGTATGAAATGCATTTTTATTGGCTTGTATCTTTTGTGCATTGGTTTCTTTGTTTATGGCTTGGAAAGCTTTGATATCTAGTACTTAAGCTGGGACCTCTAAAGAAACAAACACCAAAACTAATACAGCTGTAATTTAATAAAAGAAAGAGAAGCCAAGAATTTCAGTTTGTTGTAGGATATTGTTCTAGAAATTAGTGACTTCTTGAGGGTTTTGGTCCAACACAGTACACCTGGTGTAAGTCAAAGGGCCAGAGAAAGTTTGGTAAATAATTGCCGTCTTTGCAATGGCTTGACGTAATTTTGGGTGGGCTTTGATTGGGGTTTTTGAGTATTTTGAGAAGGGAAAAAAGTGAGTAAAGAAAAAAAGGGATTTCACTGTGAAATAAAAATTACCTCTAACTGGGAACGGTTGCGTAATTTTTTTTAAACATTCCTTTCCTTCACTTTAAGTGTATTTATAATCAGTGATTTCAACTACATAAAATCATTGACATGAACTGCAGTGTAAAGATGAGTTTTAAAAGGCTGAAAGCACCTTTTTCTGGAATTAAAATACTTTGGTGGTGACATATGTAAAGTGTCCCATTGCCTTTGACTTTCTTGCACTTTATGCACTGACAAACTTCATGGGCGAGCTAAGATTTAAAATAATCTGCTTTGTGGGCTGGATTCAATACAATTCTGAAAAGAGTTGTGGAGCTTTGTGGTGTTGGCCCAACTGTGGGGGCAGTGAGGAGGTGAGCTGGTGTGTGGGTAAAGGCCCCTTGGAAGGATTGCTGGGGAAGGAGCAGCTCGTGGCACTACTGACGAAGTTTCTCCCTCTGATGGAGGCTCAGTGGTCGAGCTCCAACTCTGCAAAGTTTCAATGGAATTTTACTTATTCTGAAAGCCAGAATGAGGCTGAGTATCTTGCTGAGCTGGAGCCCTTTTGCTCTCATTGCTTTGTCCTTGATACCTTCAAAGAGCAGGGGTCACTATGAATGTGGTTTTAAGCTGCTCTATGAATGTGACAGTGTGGTGGGAGCTTTGGTGCCGCTTCCTTCTAGAGAGGGAACCTTCCAGAGAGACTCTGACTGAAGTGTCATACTGTAATTCAAATGTTAGTGTTAGTCTTCGAGTTTGGCAAATTTAAAAATCAGTGGTTTTTTAAGATGGATATTCCTTGGCCTAGTTTACATGATAAAGTCAGTAATTCAAAAAAGGAGGTTGCAACTGTAGTGAGTAACCTGCTGGTTAAAACTTCATTTTCCTGCCACTTTTATTTACAAACTGTATCAAGATTCTCTAGTTCTTCCATTTAACCCAACTAAAGTTGTATTTATGTTTGCACGTGTCCCATTTCTGATTACTTTATAAATAGTGGGTGGTGACACACAATATTTCAGTGGCAATAGATGGAAATTCCCATGTTGCAGATCTAATGGACTAGTAGTTTTTTGCTATTGATAAAATTTTTTCCTTTTTTTGTCTTACACTTGCTTTTTTTCTTGTTTTCTAGTGTCAATTTACAGTATTTGGTTTTATGACAAGAACGACTGTCATCGAATAGCAAAACTCATGGCTAAGTAAGTACTGGGGCCTTATTATTCTGTAAGCCTTTCAGAACTTATTAAATGTGTCTGGTTTTTTCCTCACTCTCCTAAAATGGAAGAATACAACATTCTTGCTCATACAAGTTTTTTTTACTAATGAAAATTATAGTTTTGTTTTTTAAAAAACTGCAGCATTAAATTTCCAGTTAAGTGATAAAAAAATGAGTTGAAGTATTAGTTGGCATTCTCCAAAGAAAGCAAGTATGAGCACTGTTTATTATTTGATATTCTGTTTTGTATGGGGATACTGGCGAAATATTTTCTAATGAAAATATCAGAAAGTGTAATGAAATAAGTGATGGTTGGGGTTTTTTGGTTGGTTTTGTTGTGAGCTGGTTTTTTTGTGGGGGTTTGTTTGGGTTTTTTAAGACCTAGTTATTATTCCTAACTAAAGTGAAGAGATTGGGAAATAGTAGGAGAACTACATAGAATCTTCCAGAATTATAGTGGAATAAGAGAATATAGGAGAATAAGCAAAACTGTGAAATAATAAGAGCTTGGTGTTGCTAATTTCTGGATTTTTTGGTAGTTACTCTCACTAAAATGCAAAATGTAGATGTACTGCCCACAGTATCTTCTCATCCCTCATTCTCTTCACTATCACACTGCTTTCCTGAACCCTCTTATCTCTTGCATGCCTTCAGCAGCATGTCGTGGCTTGCCAGTCAGGCCATCTTGAAGACTTGAACAATTTAATTACATGGAAATATATAATATTTAATTTTATGAAAACTAGTCACTATGTAGAGACTTTAAGCTGAATTCTAATTTCTTAGTGTAGGGGGTTTGGTGTGGGTTATTTTTGGGGTTTTTTTTATTATTTTCTCACAGAAGCAGTGAGAGACAACACAAATGACAGATACTGATATCAAAATCTCTTTCTAAATTCTTTTTCTATTTTCTCATCCTGTTAACCCCATTTCCCACTTCTGTTTTTTTCTTCCAAGTTATGTTGGACTTCTTACTGTTATTTGGTTTGTCCATATCTAAGGATTAACTGTAAGGAATAATGGAAAGGAATTGTGTGAAACTGACTCTTGGATGTTGTTACCAAAAGAAATAACAAAACATCTGTTGCCTCTCCTCTTTATAAACAGAGCATCAGAAGGACATGGCTTCCTCTTTTTAATGCACCTTTTGGTCTAAAACCCTTAGATTAGTGTTTGCACTGTGAGAGAGTCAAACCCTACCACATTCTTATTCTGTCCCACACAACTACAGGGCAGATCTAAGTTTCAGACAGCAAAACTTGAGTCCATTTGGTGTTAAACTGGTCTGGTCACTGGAGCACAAATGATGGGCAACAGATACTTCAGGAATCTTAAAAACTGTGATCAGTCTAGCCATGGCACAGCAGTCCCCAAAGCACATTTACCCTTTTGGCTGGATTGCAATATTTACATTTTCTTCCAAGAGTATTAATTTTGTTCCATAGTTTTTTGTCTTTGGGGTGGAAATTTGGGTTTGCACCCTTTTGTTAAGGTGGAGTTTTTCTTAATCATTGATAGGAAAGAGTGCTGCCTTTATAGTACCTCAGCGCTTTAAAAACATAACCATAAAAGGTTTCAAGGAGATTTGCATTCTCTTCCCTGCATTTGACTTGACCTTATTGTGCCAGACTGAGTTAACAAGATTGCAAGCCATCCATTTATATTTTGGTGGCTTATCTTTGAAGAGAAGAGTAAATTAGGCTTTGTAATCACAGACTTCACTTCTCACGTTCTCTCCCTCCCCCTGCCCCTTCTGTGAGGTTGTGCCAGGTATATTTTCAATGCTCTAACTGCAGATATTCTTCAGCAAACTGTCCCAGCAGCTGCTGTGTCCCTGAAGGAATGTGTGCTTCTTCCACTATCTGATATAATGGAAAGAAACAGCAGGCCTTGCTTAAAAAAGATTTAATCCTGGATTGCACACAGAGCATGCTCAGTGTACAGATTTGCATTAGTTGACTTTTTTCTCCTCAGGAAAGGTATTTAGGTAATTGATTTACAGAATTTTTTTTAAGAGTTCTAGAATTTTCTGAAATGAAAAATTTCATGGGACTCATCAAATTCCTGATTTCAGAAACAATTAATTTGTGTCCAGTTAAGATGATTGACTGAGGGGTGACCTTTCTAGAAGTAGGACAGAAACGGGAGGGCTTCAAATATTTGAGAAAACTATTGCATTTTGACCCATAAGTTTGTAGGGGTGTTGTTTTAACTTAGTTTATAAGCTTGTTTTACCCTGTTTCAATAGTCAGACCTAAAGGGGGCTTCTGGGATACAGGCAGCAGAGTAGAATTGGGGAAGTATTTTAGAATTCTGGGGATACAGTTTCACATTTTATTCCATCACCACCATCGAAATGTAACCTGCACAAAACAGAAAATGGAGCTTGAGCTATTAGACAATTACCTAGATGAAAAGAGAATTTGTTATTCTTCAGAAAGAAAGTAAACTTTAAAAAGGTAACAAACACTTTAAATGAGTGAGAGAAAAATATTATGAACTGTTTTTCAGAAATGTTTATGAAACATTTCTGTGAAATGGATGCAGTTCTTGAAGATGTTTTGCTGTGAGATCAGTGAGTACTGTTTTCATGGGATGATGTTTTATTGAAACCTTCTGGGCCAGCTTATTAAGGCAGGAGAGTCTTAAGAGTGAAGCTTTTGCTTTGCCTACCAGGCGGCACATGTGTGACTTCAGTTGCCCAGATTCTTCACTTTATTTGAAGTGTTTTCTTTTTTCTTATACAATTATGCTGGCACTTAAAATCTCAGCAAAACATTCTGATTCTCTTACCTTGCTCTTTCTCATCATTAGTTTGGAGTTGAGTTTAGAGAGGTCCTAAGCCAGAACTGGGTGACCATGTGAGGTGCTAGAACAAAGTGTTCTCTCAGAGTGTCACCATAGAAACATTTGTGGAGTATTGAGCTGCTTCATCCAAACAAGCACATGCTGCAGTTCTTGGGAATTATCAGGGTTACATTGGCCTCCCTATTGTGAGTTACCTTTGCAGGTGACTGCTGCTTACAGGGAAGGCTGGAAATAATCAGAAGCTGGTTAAATATGATTAAAAATTCTGAGAGCAACATTGAATTGTTAAAAGCCAAATCTAACCCTTTTGCAACCAAACACAACTAAACCCTAGTGAAGTAAAGAAGCTTGGTTGCTAGAAAACTGGGAACAAACTTCCAAAACTTGAACTTTTTTTTTCCTCAGAAATGTCAACATAGAGGTGCATATAAGGAATTACAGTCTATAAAATCTAGAGTCTGTCCTGAATCCTAACTGACCCAAAGAAACTGGAGGCTGGAATGATTGACACTTTCTGTGATTGTTGTGATGGCCCCTCTTGGCTCCCCCCTCAGCCATCAGTTCCACAGCATGAGAGTTCTCAAGTGACATGCCAGCTCCAGAGCTCTGCCCTGTTTACAGTGCTTGTTTTTTCTTAACATATTTGATTAATGCAGGCTTAAAACAGAAGGGATTACAGGCTGGTGTGTGTTTATTTCAAGAGGATAAGCTTTAGCGCGTTGCACAGCCATGTATATCTTGTGAACTGCATATGGATTAGGAGTATATGCTGCTTTTACTTTTATTAATGACATGACCAGGTACACATCATCTTCTTGCATCTCTTACCTGTCCTTCAAATTGAAGGTTTTGGATACTTGAGGTAGGCAGGGGTGGAGCAGAGGTGGTAAATGAGCCATAGGACCCAGAGGCCAGAGGAAATGCAGGTGATTGGAATGACTACAGGGAGCTTGAGAAGGAAATGGCTTGCTGTTCTTTCCGGAGCCTTAGGTGGGGGTGTGAGGGGTAACTTGCTCTAAGTCCTCTTGCAGACTGATTCCAGAGACATCTGGTGTGAGCCAGCTTTCTTCTTTCCCGCTGTTTGTTGCGTAATGGTAGGGCTCATCCTAAACTAGAACTTTTTGGTAATAGATTTTGGTGAATGACATGGCTTGACTTGGCTAAACATGGAAAAATGCATGTTAGGAAGTAAAGAGTAAAAATTGTACCTTAGCCTGTGGTATAATACATGTGGTTTTTGTGTATTACATGCTTGGATGTCCACATATTTCATTGTAAAAATGTCTAAACGTAAGAGTTTTATAGAAGTAGTGTTTACTGGAGGCAAACTTTGTAAGAGACAGACCAGTGCTCTGTGAATGGGAGATAAATCATCCAGACCATTTGACAGTTTGACTTGTATAAACCTTGTAGCAAATGAAAACTTGTGTAACTTTGGTTAGCTGTGTGTTAGGCTTTTATTCAGGCAGAAGAATGGGTTAATGTGCTGGGAGTACCTTTTTCTTTACTGCTCTTTGCAAGATGTTAACTCTAGTTAAATTTTTAAATCCTCTTTCTCCTTTCCTGTTACAGAGTGGTTGAACAAGAAGCTCAGAGGTCGCAGCAAGTTTCCCAGGACAGAAAAAGTCCCAGCAGGACCAATGGCTGCAATGAAAACAGGCCCATTGACATCCTGGAGATGCTTAGTAAAGCCAAGGATGAGTATGAACGAGTAAGTAAATGTCTGTTTTCTGGAAACGAGTTTTTAGCACATCAGCGCTGCTTTGTTTAAAGGGTGGGCAGTCTCTGCAATAGTTTCAGCAGCCTTGTTTTCAGACTGATGTGTTGTTCCCTCCCTCAGGAACACAGTACTAGGAAACATTCTCTGATTTCAGGCAAGATGGATTGAATCCTGATCACATGGTCCAACTGGAAGTGTAGCAGGGTAGACCATTTTACAGTGATTTCTCCTGCTGTGACAAAATTTTGTCTCTGGAAATAGCAAATAAAAATTGTGCCCAATAGCATCTGTCTCTTCTTAGTCTCAAAAGATGTCTTGTGGTATTAGAGACTGAGTCATTCAGTACATTTGTAGACTCTCTGAAGCGTATTTCTTAATAGCTGTAGACTAAATGTAACAATACTGTTCCCATGTCTTTCTGTTCCCCAGTTTATTACTCCTGTCCTGTCTACTCTTTCTCCTTTTAATAAATTAATTCATCTCAGAAGGAAAAGTCTGTTATCCTTTGCCAGTGCTAAATTCACAAGGTTACATAATGAGGAATGTTAGTTCTCTTAGGAAAGAATTACTTTATGTAGTCGTGAGGACCAAATTCATACGTGCAGGATGAAAATAAAGGTAACGTGTGGGAGATCCGAAAATGGAAACAGAGATTCTGAACACTCCTCTTCCCCAGTATAATAATACAGGAATGTGCCATAGTAAAGCAACGTGTGAGTAGTGCATTGCAGAACCTCGGTGTGGCTTCTGTGGCTCTGCTGGTGGGAGAATGGTGAGCACATTGTACCGTGCTTGATTCCTTCCAGGAATTGCTTGTGCAGCAGAGTTCCCTTGAATACTTGGGATTTGAGTCTTTGTGGGATTCTAGATGGGCACAGTACAGTGTGGGATGAGGAGAAAAGAGTAAGCATGTGGATTAAACCTTGTCTGAGGTACATTGAGGTCAGGTCAATGTGACAAACAATACAGTATCTTTGACCAAGGCTAGATACTAATTTCTGGAAATCACCCATATGTTCTTTCAATGGTTTAAAATACAGATGGAAAAGAATTACTTCTGAATGTGTATCAGTGCTATTTGAGGAGAGGGTGCCTCTGTATGAAGGCCAGCATTGTGGAAGTAGCAGCTTTTGTGAGATTACAGAAGGAAACATCACGACCTGCATGATTCATCTTTCTGTGGTGTATCAATTTAGACAGATTTGAAGAAACTGAAGTCTTTTTGCAAAGAAGGGAAAAAACCCATACCACAAGAATGCACTGCTTTGGTAGTGCCCTCCTGGGTGTGATGAAGCCATTCCCCCTCTTTGTCCTTGCAGTACTGGATAATACACATTTCCAACAGATGGCTCTTGGATGGCTTGGGATATTCCAGCTTCTCTTCTAATTTTCAGATCTTTTTCATGTGAGTGTACTAAAAACCTTTTGATAGAAACAATGTTCCTAAACATCGTGGATGAAGCTCTGTAGACAAGTAAAATTCTGATCAACAGGAGCTGGTGTGCGGTTATTTTAGTGTACAGTCAACATCTGTGGTGCCAATAATTCAGCAGAGAAATAGGCAGGGCATGGGCTCCAGCAAAGCCACTTAAAAACTGGAGGGGGTTGTATCTTCATTTCTTCTTGTTGTTGTATGTGTGTATGTTTGTTTCTTCATATTTTTAGAACACCGGTGAATAATTACTTCATTTCCTTTTCACATGCACATGAACCATAAATGAACCTGTTCCTGGTGATCCCATCAGAGCCTGCTGTGATTGTAGTTGTGTACAGTTGTCAGAAAAGCAGAATTGAGCACTGTTGGTCACATTTCAAGCAAACTTCTTTGGAGAATGTTCTGTCGACCACCTCAGCTTTAGCAACAAACCCCTGGCACATTAATTTTGGAACTCCTTGTAGCCAGTGTGTGCCAGTGTTTAACTTCATGAAGTAACCAACTTGTTTGGAAGATGACTTCTTGAGAGACCTTTCCTGTCTTAATTTTTTTTTAATAACTTTATGGCACTTGGTAATTATGCATGAATTTGTATTTAGGAGCAGAAAGTACTTGTCTGCCTGGTACATTCCAGATGGATCATACAGTAATCCTTGTGTGCAGCCCACATGAGATTGGCAGAGTGTCAGCATGAGAAGGGGGCAGAGGGAGTGAAAAAGAGATTTATGAAGGTCTGAGTGATTTAATCTAGGATTCCAAATCAGCTTAATCCTTCAAGTACACACTGCATCAAGCCCATATGTGAAAATGAATGAACTCTGAGATTTTTTTTTTTTAATGAAGTGAATGGATGCTTTTTATAGTGTGGTTTTGTGTGTGTATTTCAGTATGAGCAGGGAAACATACTGCAGCTTATCCTGTAGTGGAAAGACAACTCTGCCTTTCCTGATTTTGTAACCAAAAGGCCTCATGTGTTTCAGGCACAAAGAGTTTTGACCTTCAAGTTAGTGGCTAAAAGTCAGAAAGATGGGAGAGTCTACTTCTCTCTTCTATCCTTAAATCACAGTATAAAGGCTTGATATTGTATTTATTGCTTTCAATTAGAATTTGAATACAAAAGAATAAAGCTCAGATTGCTTTTTAATCTGTTGCTAAAAAGTGTAACCCACATTTTACTGCTTTGGGTAAGATACCAGAGCAATCATCATGTGTTGTGCCAATGGTTGAGCTCTATCATATGCATAACATGTAGTTTATGCATTGAAAGCTGGATTATTCCACAGTCTGGGTCTTTTGACTGGTGATTTTAATGGTAGTACAATATCTGTATTTGTTTTATTTTTATGCTTATTAAAGATGAAAGTCAACTCCATCTGTGGACATAGTGTGTTATAATGCAACTCTCTCACCTGGTTTTGTCTTATTCACAGGAAACCAAATTGGCACCTGAAAATAAATGTAGATGGTTGGTTAAATCTGGTGGAAATAAGTCAGTGACAAGCTCTGTTTCCAGCCACTTAGAGTGGTTTGTCAGGATTTTTTTTTTTTTCTAAGCAGTTCTAGTTTAGGTTCCTGGTTTAATGAACTGTAGCAAATTTCTCTGTTAGCGGCCAATGCAGGTGCAGGATGTGAAAAGCCCACCTTTTCTTTCATTTCTTCATTTCATTTTCTTTCAACATTATCATTTTCTTTCTTGGTGAAAAAGTAGAAAGCAAGTTGTATTTTCTTTTTGTTTTTCTTGTAATAATAAAGAGTAAAAGCTTTATGAGTGCATACCAGATTGTGGATGTCTTGGTATGATTTTTATTTCCTAAGATTTTTGAATTCCACAGTGTCTCTCAAAAAATCAATGCTTTGTACATCATCTGTATTTCAGTCCAAGTGCCATGTAAACAGGACTTTATAGAGGGTAAATGTAGACTAGAACTCATGTATTTATATTGATTGGTTTTTTCCTTTGTTTTTCCCTCTCAGAATCAGATTAGTGACCTAAGTATTATATCAAGTTCTGGAATGCAGCAAAATTCAAATCCTCCAAAGCCAGAAAGCACAGAGCCTTCGGAACAGAAGCCTTCATTACAAGTGCAAGAGCAGGTATGTTTCATCCAACCCTAAATGAAGGGTTTTTTTCATTTAGTTCTAAGTTTTAGTACCAAAATTGATTTTTTTTTTTTCCTTAAGATGCCTTCAGTGTTTGCTCGATGTATTATCACTTTAAATAAACAAATTAGTTGGAAGATTTTTAGGATCCTAAATTCTGTCTTTTGACTTAGCATTTTAAAAATAAGTGGCTGTGTCCACACTCCTGTGAATATCCATGCTTAAATGGGCCAACTTGGCTTCTGGAAGAAGTCAGTCCATGCTAATGTGTGGGAGGACTTGGAGAGACAGGAAGCAAGAAAAGATGCCCGTGCCCCAGTGGTCAGGTCGTTCACTCAGGAGCTCCAGCCCCGATCGTGCCTCAGACATTCACTGGAGGTTGGTCTGTGCTGCCTTCAGAGCCACAGCTTGGTCCTGCACAAGGGAGCTGTGGCTTCGTACAAGACTTCTTAGAGATTTAGGAAAAAATGTGAGTAAACTGTGCAGTAGCTGAATTCACTGAAGTGCCGTGGGCCTGCTTGCAGTGCCACCCAGTGGGCACGGGCTGGGCAGTGCTGGTGCTCCTGGGAAATGCCCCATGGAAAACTCCTCTCCCTGCCGTGGTTCACTGGGATGTTTCTGATGCAATAAATCACCGTGCCAGAGAAATGAAATCCCCTAGGAAAATGGGGGCAACGTTGCACTTAGTTCTTGTAAACAAAATAGGTAGTTTGGAGGAGTAGTAGTAGTTTCTAGTTCGGGTTAGGGCTGGGGCTCGGCAGCAGGAGTCTGTTTTAGGGGTGGGATAGTAACAGTTAATGACTTAAAATGAGGGGTGGGGAGTTTGCTGGGATTATTTTGTGTCACAGCCGTTCCAGCCCTTCAGCAGCACCTCTGGTTTTGGGTCAGTGATGGAGTGACCCGTGGCAGCCAGCTCTGCTTGCTGCATGCCATGTCTGGAGACCTGGCACCAGGGTTGCCTGAGGCTTTGCTTTCCAAACACATATTTTCTTTGGGTCGTTCCATGTAGACTGTACAAAATCAGCTGAAATGCTCCACCTGACAGTGCATGGAATTGCAGAACAGGCATCAATTAACTAGTAAAGGAAAAACTGGGAAGATCAGATTCTGACAAACTGCTCTGAAGTAATTAAAGGGAAAGTTGATTTATAGAACATGTAAAATGTCATATTTTTAACTCTGTTGAGGTATTTAAAATAATAGCTGCAGAGATACTGGAAAAAATTAATTGGGTAACATAAGTGATAGTTCTGTGAAGCCAGTTAACTGGGTTCAAATATATCTCAAATGTGTTGGTTCTAAGCCGCATTTTTAGTAACATGGATAACTGAGAGACTACTGGAAAAAACATTCCATTTCAACTATAAAAATACATTTTTCATCTAATTAAAACAGATGACCAGTGAAATCAAAAAATAGTGTGCATATGATAAGTACAGTGAGATTGCTAAATTCCCTCCAAAATGTCACACTTGCATGTTGATTAACTTCATCTCATGCTAAAGATACCACACATTTGGGAATAAAAATAAATGTCTCGTCTATGATACGGTGTAGTTAAGTGTCATATCTTGGCAATTCAAAATTAAAATCAGTCGTATCATGAAGTGCTTTTGTGCCAGCAATCAGCAAAACTGAACCAGAACACTGATACTGAACCATGAATTAGCAGAGCTGGGCCTATAAAGCTTAACTTATCTGAAATCATTTTTGGACAAACCCTCTGAGCAGCAGCAGTAGCACTCTATTCCCATCAAATAAAGTGATCCTGTGGCCTTTATGCAGCCCTTGCTGATAAAGGTCTTCATAAACACACTGAGTTGATGATATGCTCAAAGTACACCTCAACCAGAGACAGACAAGGCAGAAGAAGTGTTTTATACTTCATGCTGGAAACTAACTTGATGTTTGAGGCTATCCAGTCTGACTTGGACCAGAGCATGGTAGAGATTTCAGTTTATTACTTGCCTATTGTAATGTATTAATAAAGGAAAGCTGGTCAATTCATCACACTGAAGTGAACAGCTGAGTTTGAAATGATCTGGAACAGTGATTTTTTTTCTCTTAATGGAATCTTTATGGTTGAAGGACGGGTCTCTGGAACAGTAAGATCAGTGGAAAAAAGTAAGAACAACTTTATAGGAAAATATTCCCAACATAATTAACAAGGTTTATAAACTATAGAATGTCCCAGCCCCAAAATGAAAGCGTGCCAAACTTTAACTAGCTAAAATTGAATAGCAGTGACAGTAGAGATGAGTAACCTGGGCAAAAGACAGTGTGACTTGAAGCTCAAGGGGGTTTTGTTGGGCTATATGTGTGGCACCTGTGCTGCTGTGCCTTGGCTGCTGTTCTCTGTGCTGGGGAAATCAGAGCCAGCAGAGCTATGTCATGGTACAGTAGTTGTCATTGTGAAGTAGCATCTTTGTTTAGACATACCATCAGAATACACTGGAATTGTGCTGCAGGCCATTCAGTCTCCTGAACAGAATGTTGTATTTCAGTCCAGCTGTTTTACATAACTTCTGGTCCTGTGCAACCTCAACAAAAAAAAAAAAAAAAAAAAAAGAAAAGGAAAATTTTGAGACTACTGGTGTTAATAGCTGTTTCTTTTCTCTTTAGTGAAAAACATTTAAAAATATTTTCAGCAAAATATTAAAAGATGGTATCCTTAAAACCATGTTTTTCTAACAATGTCAGTGGTGTAGGCTAGATGTATGTTTTTGGGAGAGACTAAAGGACTGGTAGATGTGACTGTGTGCATGTACAAATTTTTCAAGGATAATATCTCTATGTTCAGGTTTGTATAAATTCTCTTGCCTCTTGTAACATCTACTGCACTGTTAAGGAAAAGGGTGAGGAAAACTGTCTAGGCATGTATTGCTAGTTCAGTTGTGCAGCTTCTGGTTTCTTATGTTCCTTTCCTATCTTTTAGGCCATTTAACTATTTCCAGCTCTGTCAATTCTCTGAGGATTTTTTCAACATGAATGTTTTCCCCCCCACTTCTCTACAGTGCCTTGTGTAGTTAGGGCTGATGGATGATGGCATGTGCCATGTTCCTGACTCAATCCATAGCCTTCCCCCTTCCTGACTGCTAGTGCACAGACGGTCCTGAGCTGGCTGTAAAGAAAAACCATACATAGCCAGGATATTCCTCGTAAATTAAATGAATTTAAAAATTCTTGTGAATAGGGCACCCTTGATATCCAAACTGTATTTTACATGCATTTTACTTAGTTGTCTCTTATAATTTCATTGAATTTGTAATAGACTGTGTGAGCTGCACAGTGCTGTGTCTAGTTCTAAACTGAAAACTTCCTTCTCCCTTCTTTGTAGCCATTTCAGTCAAGGCAGAAGCACCTGACTTTGGAGGAACTGTTTGGAACCTCTGTCCAAAAGGAGCAGCCTGCAGCTCCATATCCCAATCCAGAGAGAATGGAGAAGCTGCAGACAGACGCCTCTGCCAGAGAGCAGCACAGTTTGCTTTTGCCTTTTTCCTTTGACCAGTCACCAATGCAACAATCCCTGGGGAAATCTGAAAGTCCGAGCGTTAAAAGCAGTGCCAATCAGCAGGACTGTTTAACACCTATGATAATACCTCCAGCTTCAGTTTCCCAGCCTGATATGAAAAATGTTTCAAGCTATTCAGTTCGTTTAAGCCCTGTTATTAATTCAGCCTCGACAATGGAAGCTGCCCCTGCTCAGATGCTTCCTGGCCTCAAACAAAGCAACAGTATAATGCAAGTTATGCAGCAAGCTGCCAAGCCCATATCCCCACTGGTGAATCAGCCGCCATCTGAAGCGAACCATGCTCCACAGAATCTAATGGCTGGCCAAAGCCAGCTCATAGCACCCTTGACAACAGCAAACACAGGGACTGTCTCAAATGCATCTCATACAAGTGTTGATCTTCTCCAGAAACTCAGGTTGACCCCGCAGCATGACCAAACACAACAGCAGTCTCTTGCTAAGACTCCCTTAACACCAAACATCTCTGCCTCGGTTGGCCAACTTGCAACACCAGAAAGCTTCAAAGAACCTCACTGTAAGCCATCAGCCTTGAACAGCAAGATAATCTCTCCCCTTCAGGTATTCTGTGGGCTTTGATATCCATGAAGCTTTAAACTACACGTATTTTTCCCTTAAAAAATGTGCTGGTTTATATTAGCCATTTGAAGATAATGAAGGGCTTCCACTGTGTGATGTTGATTGAATGGCTAGGTTAGAAATCCAGTTCCATTAGTTTTGTGTCATCAGCATCTGCGTCTGTCAGTGACAGACCTGTCTGTAGAGGAGGAGGTTTTTCAAACTGGTGCTGTTAGAGGGTGAATAAGTCCTAAAGATTTCATCTGTACTTGTGTCAGAAAAGTCAGAGCTGGGGATCTGAGAAGGGACAGAAGGTTACAGGCTGAGCAGTGCCATGAGAGCTGATGTGGTGGAAATCTAGCCTGTACCTTATTTGAAAGTATACTATTAACAATTTCCTTTTTCTGATTATTTTGCTTTGAGTGTTTTCTACTCCTTCAGTTTTGACCCACTTCTGCTGGGGGTGCCTGTGGGCTACAATTAAGTTATGGCTTTATAGCTTTGCCGTAATATTGAAAGCATAAAACATAAATTCACGTTTTTCCTCTTTTTCCGGCTTCCCATTGATTATATCAGTTTCACAAAATTGGTCGAATTATATCTAAAATCTGTTGAAATTTGCTTTCTTGTGGCTTTCTTAAAAACAGGGAACCACATCTGGAAACTGAGCTCTGGATGGTAACTTGTGAATTTTGCTTTTTTTTTTTTCTTTAACTCAGGCTGTACAACAAAACAAGGAATCGGAAGTATTTCCACAGCCGAAAACTTTGTCTAAAGCAAGTCAAGTAAGTGGATAAGTACCTCTGCTGATTGTTCATTGGTTTTCTCAGAAAGGGGAAAAAAAAACCAGCTGCAGTACACAGTTGGTATCTCAAATAGTCACTGACCATATTTAAAGAGCTCTTATGAAACAGAACTGCGCTGGAGGAAGGGGGTATTCCTGTCAATGCACTGTTCTTGTCCAGTCCTTCTTGGTGTTGGTTCTAATGCAGAAATGAAAACACATTTTTGGATTTGCAGCCCTGCACTGAGTTTGCACTGCTAGAACTGGGGGTTTTTTCATGTTGAAAGCAGGGAGTACTCATGCCATAATATTGTAGTAGGGTCTATTAGCCTTGGCCCGACCTTAAGCACCTCAGAGGCTTAAAATGCAATCCTTGCCTTACTGTGTCTCAGTTTTCCTGAGATACCTTGTATTTTATGAAAAGATACAAAGCAGAAAAAATTGAAGATGGAGAAAAAAAGAATAACAAGCAACTGTTACTGCAAAACTTGCAGTAGCAAGTTTTAGCGATCTGAAAACAGATTTAAGATTCTTAGAATTGCCTTGGGTAACAGTTTAAAATAATGTCCATTTTAAGTTTCAGGTTGCAGTTACAAAATAACTGGTGATAGTCAAGTGTTCAAGAATTGGTTGTAATTACCTTTTGGTTTTGTATTCATTTTAGGACACCATCTGTATTTTAATTCTACTTTTCCCTTATGCACCCACTCCTTTTTCAGATTGCTTGCCTCATTCTTGTCAAACTCACTCTCCATGAAAGCAGTTTTAGTAGCATGCCCAGATCTGATTGTGAAGGCAAAAAAATGGCCCTACTTGAAGTAAAATTCTGTTTTAGCTACTGGCCTGCTATAAGATAAGCGCTACAATCTGTTCATGACGCAGTTAGTAAATAATTGCCTAATTAAAAGCATTTTATATGGATTTGGGAATTTTAAGAAACATGTGCAAATAAACATTGTATAGTAAACTGTCAGTTTAAACACATTGTCTTCAGCTGAAATCCCACGCTGTGAGTCTTCACAGTTTTGGCTACAAGAAAATCAATTTTCCTTTTCTGCTGTTGTTGGTATTATTATACACACATTAACTTTAGATGGCTTTGGAGGGCTTTTTCCTATGAAGATCGTTGGTTATCCAAGGGGAACTCTTTCTGCTGACATATCAAACAGCTTTACAAATCACATTTAGTGTTGCTTTTCTTTGGAGTGTGATTTCCCTGTTTGTTTTCTTTTTTTTTCACCGTGTTGGTCATCCTGGAAGCCTGAGTAAGACATAGTTTATCGTCCTGAGTAATGGCTGCAGTTATCAGGAGATGTCAGAGTTACTCAAAGTGGACACTTACTTGTGGCCAGTTGATGCAAATGTAATAGTCTTTAAAATGTGCAATTTATATTTAAAAGGAAAAGTGGTAAAAGCAGTATGCAGATTTTTGTAATGAAATTAAGGCAGGTCTGTGGAATGATGAGGTGGGAAGATGGTCTTCAAAATATTTCCATCCCACATCCTCCCTCCAAGGGAAAACAGACTGAGAATATTTCAGTGTACTCCAATGCTTTAATTATTATTCAGCAGTCTCTTTAAGTATGTTTGAGGTACACTTAAAATTAAGTAAAGTATTTGTGGGAGACCATAGAAGTGGGGGTGCAGGAAACAGGACTGGTCTTCCTGAAAACTCCTAAGGAAAATAATCATTTGCAAAACAGCTACAGGCTGCTTCGATTACTTAGGTGAAAAGCTCAACTTTCGCTGTATGTGTTCTGTTCCAAAAATTCTGGAAGGTAGCAACCACATGAGTAGGAAAGAATCTGCATGCAAGAATGTGCAAGGCTGCTACCTTCCTCAGCTGTGAAATTGAGAAGTACTGTTGATACTAATCTTCATAGGTTGACATCTCTTCATTAAGAGCAGCTATTCTGCAATATCTGACTGAATAATTGTGGCTACAATTTATTTCATTTTCTTTACGCTCATCTCTCCAGCCTTTATAGCATCATTCATTCTTACTGAACACAGTGCTTATTAATTTTCTGTTCTTTTACAGGTTGCACCTCCACAGTTTGTTACAGCCACGACGACAGTAACGCCTTCAGTGCTCTTGTCTCCAAGTGTGTTTCAGCAATCAGCTACGAAAGCTACTGAAGTGGAGAATAAAGCCAGTTCTTCTTCGCCTTTAACACTTGGAACAACAGAAATTCAGACTACACCTCCTGCTGTTCTCAGCAGGTCTCAGCTTCAAGAAGCACTGATACATCTAATAAAGGTAGTGTCTATACAGAGCTCACTTTCTGAGGGATGGGGTTCCAAGCACAGAAGGCAGCACTGACAAATTCTGTACCCCTGTAACTCCTTTGGCCCTGAAAGATTACAAAAGATGTTCTTTTTTGTTGGAAGGGGCAAATTACTCCACACTGTACACAGAGTATGGCACAGCTTGCTCCTTTTGGTTGGGTTGTGGAGGACTTAGAAGAACAGAGTACCTGGGATGTGTCCTTTCATATCCATATGGATTTGTAGACAAGTGAGAAGTAACTTGCTCTAGTAGAAGCTGGTATGGGGGGGAGTTGATTTTGCTGTCTTTGTGAGTGTTCCACTTCCCCAAGGAAAGCTTTCCTGTTTTCAGTTCCCTAGAACCTTTCCTCATCTTTACTTTTAGTTTGTTTCTTTGAAATGGAAATTGCAAAGTTTTAGGTCTGCTATTTTTAGGGACTAAAAAGTTCCATTGAATTAAATCTGTGATGTTGGGAGCAGCTGTGCATTGAGATGATTTTGACCTCTAATGTCACAGTGAAGTTGCCATGATTGACGAACAGTTCTTTCTTAGCTCAGGATTCTCTTGCTCACTCCATACTGGTGTTAGTAGAGCTTGTACCCAAAATGCAGCTCTAAAAATAACAAACAATATTTTCCCAGTGACCAGGTTGTTAGGACCAAAAAGGTCATTACCGGATTTCATCATTAGGTTGCCTGATCTATCTGTTCCAATTTTACATAGCCTTTTTTTCTATGGGTGTGTATGGGTTTTCTAATTAAAGACTTAAACTAATCCTGGAACTGAGCTCACCTGCCAGTATTCTGAGTGGTGATTTTGGAGAGCTGACAGGGATATTTGTCTCCAGTCTTTACAGAGAGAGAGCTGAATGAAGACCAAAATAGGCATATCCTGCAGCATGGGAGTACTCACACAGCACTCTAAGCAGGATACCAATTGCTGTTCAGAACTTGTAAAGAGAGCATTACACCCTCAAGCTAACTGATTAAATACCAGTTTTGTAAACTTGTCATTTGAAGGAATTAGACTCGACAAATACCTGTAAATATTGTCCACAGATTAAACCAATTCACTTCCCAGTCATGCTTTGACTTGAGAGTTCTTGTAGCGCACACTGCAATGGGACATTCAGGCTGCTCTGCCTGACAAACAGCACCACATCTGACACTCAGGCAGACTTGATTTGGGAAACTGTACATAGGATGGGATTCTTTGTGCCTAAGACTGTCGTTTGGACTCTGGAGGGAAGCAAAATGTGGCCAGGCTGTCACAGTGACCGCTGTCTGTTTGTTTGAGTATCCAGAGTGCCTGGTGATCCCTTTAGCTCCTCACCAGCTTCATGGGTCACAGCTCATGTGTGTTCCAAAAGCACCTTTTGTGCAGGCACACAGCTCGTTCCCTTATCAGCTGGAAGGAATCCTTAGCACAACTTAGGTGGCATTAAATTAAACTCTTTTTGCATCTTTTTACTAATGTTTCTAATGTGTTTCTATTTTTCCTGCAGAATGATTCCCGTTTTCTCAGCACTATCCATGAAGTCTACTTGCAAGTCCTAACCAAGAGTACAGACAACATTAAGCTATAATTGAAGCTGAATCTACTTAAAATATGTTCATTTTAGAAACAATTATGCCTCATCTATAAAACTAATATTTTTGTAAAAGAATATTTAGTTTTCAATGTCTTGAATTTGAACCTGTTAGGAAAGATTATTCCTCAAATACTTATGAAAGTAATGTTCTCAGAATGATCTAGGTTTTCACTGTGATCATCACCAGCAAACCTTTTTTTTATTGGGGAGGGGACTTAAGTTGCATTTGAGCTCTCATTAGCATTAAGTGAATATGCAAATGTTTGCTCTGGCTCTCATTCCTGGCTGTATTCACTGTATTCAAGAATTACAGATTCAGAACTATTTCAACCAGCAAATGCACAGTATAGTACACTACAGCACAC
Source organism: Oreocharis arfaki (assembly GCA_013398015.1). Classification (NCBI taxonomy): domain Eukaryota; kingdom Metazoa; phylum Chordata; class Aves; order Passeriformes; family Paramythiidae; genus Oreocharis; species Oreocharis arfaki. Next base: position 133,405 of record VZRR01010742.1, on the reverse strand, counting down.
CAGAACAGAATTCAGTTGTGGGAACCTAGTTCCAGTTTGAAGGACTAAGGAAAATGAGAGCACAATGCCTTGTGATTAAGCTGGCAGGTGTGGGGAAGGAAAAGGTCTGGAAGCCAGGCCATTGGAACTAAATCTTTAACAAAAAGTCTAAAAAAGTGATCTGCTCAGTACATTAGCAGTCTCTAGCTAATGCATGTAAATTTATCCTTTCAATATTTCATTAATCTTATTTGTTTCTGCGTTACTGACATAAAACACCCAAGTGAGTAAGGCCGTTTTCTCTAAAAAGGCAAAATTTGAAATATGCAAAATCTTCAGTGATTGTATCTTTTTTTGTTAGCAACGAAGTAGTTGCATGTTGAAGTTCTCTTTTTAAATTTATAGTTAGGAGACCACCACTGGAAGACTCTCTTCCTGTTCAGCAGTGTTTGATAAAATTTCAGTATTTTGTTCCCTTTTAGCTTTAGGATGGACCACATCATAGCTGGCTTTCATTCCTCAGTTGCGTTGGAACTGCAGTGTTGAAAACTATGCAGATGGGAAACAAATGCATGCTTTTCTTCTGTTGCCCTCTCCCCAAATTATTAGTGCACACTTCATAGTCTGAAGTTTATATAATTAAAATGTTACTGCTTTGTATATGTGATTTAGTAAGTCACTATTCAGTAAGAATTTAACTGGGTACTTTCCCATTTGAAATCATAAAATTTTTAATTATACTTTCTTATGCTGCTGTGTTGGTTTACCCATGGATTGTATTTATTTCTTAAAGGCATGCAAAGGTAATTAATCTGACTTCAGGTCCCAACGTTCTCCAGCAATAGTTTTAAAGGATGCTTTTTCAGTAGAAAAGTGTTGGGTTGTTGAGTAAAGAGATAATCTCTAGTGAGTTATGATGCACTGCTTCATTCCTTTCCCTCAAGCACTATTGAAATATGAAGAACAATATTGTTTGGCTCCTTACAACATATATGTATGTATAGATATCCTAAGAATTAGTTAATGTTGACGTAGTCAAGGTGCATGGCCATTTCATTGGAAACTAGTAATTGAGCTTTAATTGTGACTTGTTCACAAATCAGGATGTTTTAGATACAACAAATATTTACATTTTTATGTATTTGATCTATTTTAGTTTTTTTCCTAGCTTTTTAGTGGAAAATATATTTTGTTTAGCACTACCTGCCTTCTGAAAAGTTCTTTTTAGCCTTTGAGTTCAGTGTTTCCAGTTAAAATATATAGTATATTGTTAGAAAAATGTGCAAGATTCAGGGAAAGATGCTAATGTGCATTCATCAAGAAATCTATTGGATTTAATGGTAGCATTTGAATTCAGCAATACAAACTCAAGACTTGTTGAGGAAGATAGGAGAATTCTTCCGTGAATTCTGCAGTTACAATACTGTGTATGCACATGAACAATGAGACTCAAGTTAGATTGAAGGTGTAAACTGATTTTCTGTTGGGCTTTTTAGGAGAAGTTTCACTGAAAGGGACAAACCAGTGAGCAGTTCCTCTGAACAAGAATGGACAGTCTAAGCCAGATAGAGGGTTGCTCTTATCTGGATTTAGCAAAGACAGAGTCCATAGCTTCTCACTTCTCGTGGACAGCATCTGGTTTCTTCAAAGAAAGATTTGATAAAAGTTTGTAAGAATAGAAATGTTGGAAGCTGATAGTGCACGTTGGTACTGTTTGCTAAATACGGTCATATCCAAAGATCTATAGAAATGATAGGAAGGAGTTGTATTTTGAGTTCTTCAGCCATATACAAAAGTCATAATACTTTGAATATCCTTTACTTGTGAGGGTTCCTGGGCAGTGGAAACAAGCAGTTGGCAGATCCTTACTTCACTTTGGGTTTGTAGTGTCCTGGTAGCAACAGGTTGTTGTTTTATTTCCCTGCCCAAACTATCGGAATGAATTGGCAGAGAGCCAGAGTTGAAATGGTAGTGTCCTCAGCAAACTTCACACCTTGAACAAGAGCGTGTGTTTGTTTTAACCTCTGTGTGCGGCCAGCAGACACAGGAACCCCCCACTGCAGAGGTGTGACAAGTGCCAGGGGAGTGGCTTTAACAGATAAACTCCTTTAATTAAAAGCTCATTGTAAAACACAAGCTCAATTACTGTGTAAAATTTGATTTTTTTTTTTTAAATGTGGACTGTGTATTTGAAAACTTCTTTTCCCTATTTTTGTCAAGTTTTTGTATAAGTTTGAAATTACCAGCTTGTTGAAGTGCTTGATTTCATGTTATCTGTATGTAGGGATAACCAGTGGGTAGCAAGTTACTTTGGGGCATCACAGGAAATGATAGTGACCATTTTCAAGTGATTTTTTTTTAAAAAAAAAAAACTACTGGCTTAATGGGGATTTTATCTATTCTTTCTGGGAATCAAAAGATGATTAGTTCAGATTACATTCCCCAAATTAATTCTTACCTAAGCATGTTTTTTGTGGCTCCCATTAAGTTACTTTAGGTTTGAGTTTGGATTTTTACTTTTTCCCTAATCAAAGACAGTTTTAAAACCTACAGCTGCTGAATTGTCCAGGAAAATCAAAATTCTCGGTTTTGTAGTTAGACTTTATCTGTTGTTATTTAACAATGCAAAGTTTATATGAAAGGTGCCTAACAGCTATTAACTTTAGAAACAGAGTATCTTTCCAAATTCAATGAGATTTGCAGAATGAGTGATAAAAAAAATTCAAGTGATTCATCCTGATTTAATATAAAATGTGTAATTCTGTGTATAAGTACTCAATATTTAAACACTCGCTGATGGATGTATCATTTTTGCTTGCATTTCTAACTGCTTCATTTTGGTTTATTTCTGAAACCCATTATGCCACGTGTAGTCACTGATAGAACTTCTGAAATGTTTTGGAAAGCAAACATTCATTTGGGACTTCTTGGTTTTTAAAAGTATTCTAAGCAAATCAGCCACCTTTTTGCCAGGTATTTGGGTTGCTTTGTACAGCATATCTTAACAAGAGGAATGTGTGCAATATGTATCACCTCATTTTTGTCTGGCAATGTTACGAAAATGTTAAGATGCAATATCTTCCTTTCACTTCAAGTTGGAAAAACTGCAGTATCTCTGATTTGGTGGTGTATTTATTTTTATCTATTCAGTGTATGGGCATATGGTTAGTTAGGTTTTTTTATGTACTTTATGTGCTTTTAGTAATTTTCTGAGTTTTATCACTTCTGCATATGCACCAGTTGTAGCCATTTGCATGTTCTTTCAATATGAAGACCATGGGGAAGGGGGGGCTTCAGGAAAGATTTCTGGAAACCGGAATAATTGTAAGTCAATAAATGTAGATACTGCATCATTAACGTTTTTGGTATGGTGTGGGTTTTATAGCACCTGTGTATGTTTGCAGTTATTAAGTTATTGCATAAATGTTTAAGAATGAGCATTTTTTCATCCAAAATTTTGTATGTTTGCAAATATATTTTTGTAATAAAACTTCAAAACAAATGTTTCAGCACCTCCTAAAACCTCGTGACGTCTCCTTTTATTTCTAGAGTTCTATTAGCCTACTGGAAGGTTCAGTTTTCATTTAGGGTTAATTTTTTCCAGAGAGGAAACTCAAATTCCTTACTCCATTCTGGGGCTAGAACTAAATTGCATTTGTCCACTAAGAAAATGCAACGTGACTGCTTGGAGTGCAGTGGGGAACAGCCTCTGCAAGGTCCTCTGCTGCTTCAGGAGCCTTCTGTTTTGAATTTGATAAACAGATATATTTCCTCTCACATTAAGAAATGCAGCTGCAATTTCACTGGCTTCTAAGTACAGCTCTAACTGGGTTTAGTGCCTTTGTGTATCGCTTTTTTATGGTACCCCCCTTTCATCCATCTAGATATGGCATTTGATTCTCAGTCCAGTGTTGGTCTTTGGTCCAAGACGTTGGAAATTGCAGTTGTCCTCCTACCATATCTGATTGATATCATGCAACTGGTGGATCCAAATTTCACAAAGTAAAATAGGGAAGCTGATGAGGACAAAAAACATAGAAACTGATCTTGAAATTAAACAAAACCTTATGCCTAGATCCCTTAATCTTAGCAAGATGCTTATTCCCATTCTAACTACCCGTAGGAGCTGGTGATTGATTGCAGGGCAGATCAAGTGTCAGGGGAGGCCACTGGAGAATGGCATTTGTTGATCTAATGGTTCATACTGGACTGAATCCTGTACTATGTCCAGAAGCAGATTCTTCTAATAGAAGACTGCCAAACAAAACAGGTACAGAAGTCATGGATTTATTGTAAGATAATTGAAAAAAAAAAGTGGAAACAGCTTAGAATCAGACTTCAAATTCTGGAATCTAGATCTAAATTCGATGTTAGGTGTGTTGCCTGTCTGGTCAATATCAAGAGTATTTTTTTCATTCTCTCTGCCATTAATCTGTTTGTCTTCTCTGGATGCAGGTATTCCTCTTCACTGTAATTCACATTGAAGTGCTCCCGTTTGGTTTGGGAATAAGATAATTCTGAATTTCTCTGTGTAGCTCCAGCTAAACCAGGCACTGTAGAAAAACTTTATGCAGACCAAAATCTTTTTGGCCTCTTTTCTCTCGATCCTGTGTGCTCTGCAGTCATGTCCTTTGAAAGTGCATGAGAGCATAAAGTCAGTCCCTGCTACGATGGTGATATGTGCTGGATAGGATCAGGGAATAGGCATTAGGCTTCCTAAACATCATCCTCTAAACTTCAAATTTTGTCTGCAGGCTTGCAGAATGAAATAACAAGTTGCAGCTCATGTTCATGGGCCAAATTAATTGAAGTTAGTGAACTTGTGTTTGGTAAGGGTTCAATTCTCACTGTAGAAGGTACTGGGGTGGGTTAACTTAAAGAGTAAGAAACCTGTCATTCATACAGCTTTTCTTCATTTGATAATAGGATGCCTTCAAGTTACTAAATAGTCTTTATAATGTCTGAGGTAAATTCCAGTTTAGTTTTCTAATCAAAATATTAGAAATTGTATTGTATGTTATTGAAATGTATTTCCAGTGTCCAGTAGTGGATTTTTTTCACCTATCTTCACACAACTTCAGGTGTGAATCAGCTTTTTTTCTGTCTTCAAGATTTTGATTGGGGGATTTATTTTTTTTGACCTGACCTACTAATTTAGGAGAATTAAACTTCTATGATAGACCTTTAACTTAAAATATAGCCAGGAACTATAAAGCTCATCCTTGTCAGTTATGCAACAATTTTTACTTTCTTTTCATAAGACACTCCTAATCAGGCTCAAAAAGCATTGAGAAAAGAGGGCAGTGAAGGGAGATTTTTATCAGTTGCTGCATTTTTGAAAGAGCACTGGCAATAAAACAAGAGGGAAAGGACCATTGAATAGAAGATTCCTAGGAAGAAAACAAGGGAAGGAATAGCAAAACAGTTTAAGTAAATATGAAAGGGAATATTGTAGAGAGAAAAGTAAGGCCTGTGAAGCTATTTCCTGAGGCACAGAAGAATGTAAGTTACAGTTTTGTTTCTGTGCTGCTGCATGTCTTCAGGTATTCTCAAAGCTCAAATGCGGCTTGCCTGTAAGAATTCAGAGCATTTCAGGGTGTGTTCAGAAAATGACTGGGTAGACATGATTTCCCTGCTCTGATTCTTCAGGTCTGCTGTGGGGTTTTTAACCTCAGGTAATGAAGCAGCACAGTGGAGTTGACTGATTCACAGCAGTACCTAATTTTTGTCTTTACTTTATGGCCTCCCATTACAGTTTAAAATCTGCTACATAGAACAAGGCTGCTGATACCTAGTTGCCTTTTGATTTTCATTTTAAATAAACCTTTAAAAATATTTCTACCATAATCCATTCTTTAAAATTCAAGAAGGTTCATTTTACAAAATCAGTCTTGGGAAATAAAACCACAAAAGAATAAGCTTTATGTGCTGGCTGAAATGAAAGTGCTTGGCCTTAGGCCTTTTTTGGGGTGTGATGTAATTGCACAAGTTTTACTTCTTTTCTCCTTATAAATAAGTTAAGAAGCTTTCAAGGGTATCTACAGAGCAAAGATCACCCAGCCTGGCTCCTGTATACAAAACTCTATGTTGGTCTTAATTTAGAAAGCATATGACTTGCACATCCTGCTCATACTTCTTGTGGTTCAGAAGAGGGACGGGAGAGGCTTAGCAGGTTATCCAGCTTTCTCATGTAGGTTTCAGATTTATGGGTGATGCTAAGTGCCTTCTCTGTGTTACATTTTTTTTAAGCATTAAACAAATTATCTTCCGTCCTCTGGGGACACAGTTCTCTCTTGTAACAAAACTGCTGCAAGGGAAGCTTCTGTCATCTTAAACTCCCCGCAAGAATTGAGGTACAATGATGCAGTTAAAGCCTGCAGGATCTGGATGTGTACAGAGTCTGTTGTGGTTTACAGCAAGCCCTGCTCCCGACGTGATCTTCAGGAGGGAAGGCACAGGGTGCCCAGTATAGAGATCTCTACTTTTCAATGGTTTAATAGGAAAATTCTGCCACAACAGAAGCTCTTACAGAAAACCCAAGGGTTTGGTTAGAAACATGTGCAGTACTTTTAATAAGGGTTTGAAAATAAATTAATACTCTTCAGATAGGAAGACAGCTCTCTGAGGGAAACTGCTAACATAACAGACCTGTGAAAGTAATGTAGATTCATAGTATGTAGTGCCTGAGCCTGGGCCTGTGATGTAGCTTAATCTGTAACTTCATTTTAGATTAAAAAGGCTGATCTTATTACTGCTCTTATAGCTGTTCTCACACAGAACATGTAATTTCTTACAAATGCTGGTGATGTGCTGCACAGGCATCAGGGATTTTTTCCTTTTTTTTTTTGCCTTACATTTATTAGAAACTAAATAATGTTACTACTGACGATGAGCTGAACAATCTGTTCCGTGTCTAACTGAAGTCACTGTGTTTTTGCATGTGGAAGGATGTGCTGGTGGTGCATAATGGTCTCCATAATGAGAGAATGCTCTGGCATCAACCCATTTCATCCATTTTTGAACAATTTCCTTCTTAAAGGGCTTCTAATGCAGCTCTTCTTTCAAAGGTCTTCTAGTCAAAGCCTGTTGTGTTGCAGAGGTCAGGCTGAAGAAGATTTTTTCCACTTTCTCTCCTATGCATTACAGCACAAATAAATCCTGCTTTATTTGGTCATTGTAGCTCTCTTAACACCTTCTTTCTAAACATGCACACCCTATGAAAGCGTTGCTCTTTGGGAGATTTCACTTCACACAAGTCATCATCAATAACTTTATCCTTTGAATTTTGTCAAATTCAGTTTTTTGAATACAGGTATTCATTTAAACAAAGACTAAAGAGACTAATAACTTCTGAGCTTGTTTGGAGAGTGTTATGGAACTTGACTCAAGACTCAGACAGAGAAAGCAAACATGGTGAAGTAACTGTGGAACATCTGTGTATTCAGTAGGCCTTTCAAGCACAGGTGCAGGCAAATGCCTCAAACTCTTATGTGTATTTCACATTTCTTCATATGAAGAAATTGCAACACATTAAAAGTCAGATTATAAACTTAGTTTTGTAAATAATATTGTTAACTGGTTATACTAAACCAGTGTGAATACCCCAAAACACTGCAATATTAGCATTACAAACTTTGATTTAAATACTGTAATTTTCTTGCACTGCTAGCAGAAATACTTCCCTAAATATCTTCAAACAGCCCAAACCTGTGGGCTGTCACTGTGAGTTCATTTTAACTGTGTGAGACATACAGTGCTTTGGTTTTTCTCTGGCAGGCTACATGTTAGATAGACGTAGAAAAGTCTCTTTGTGTAAGACTTGTCTCAAGTTATTTGGTTTAATCTGAACATTTTTCATGTATTACAAAATTGTCTTAATATTTTGGAAACTCGGCAACTGTTGGTTTGGGTTTGGTTTTTTTTAGTAAATGACGTTTTTATTTAGAAGCAATAGAAAAATTACTGTGTTTTAAAATCATTTTTATCCAATATTTGCCTGCCTGTAACGAAAAAATGGTCTGTTCTGTTATGAAGCTTTCCATACACATTTTTCCTTTTCCAGATGACTTTGTCAGCTGAGGAGAGGGTTTTAGTTGAGTTGAACTATGAACCCATTCTGTTTGTATGTATCTTTTTCTTGTATCTTGCTCTTACAGACTTCAGAGGTAGATGGATTTCCCTTCTGCGTGTTTGTGGATCAGGTGCTGCACAAGAACCTCGCATTTTCCAGGTTGCTGGTTATAGCTATTCGTAGTCTGTGTAGCACAAACTGCTGTTCTATGGCAACTAAAGGATGTTTAGTTTATGGATGTTAGAGGATGAGAGTGTTTTTCATGCTCCAGTGGGAACTGCAGAGCTGATCATTATTTCACAGCCTGCTGAATATTCTTTCACAGGGTGTTTACTTGAGTGTGCACTTGTGCTTATCTAAAACCACTTGCTATCACTGATGAAGGAATAGGATTTATTTTGAGCAAGATGTGACAGTAATGACTGAGTCTCTGGAAAATTTGCAGCACCAGATTTGGTCTGACAATGTACTGCATTCCCATCCATCAGGCTACAATGGTTGGAATTCCACCACAATTCCACAGTGAGTAGAATTCCACTTCCCTTTTTTAAGGTACTCTGCAAATGAAATGGAACCCTGTGCACTACATGGAGATGTTCAGGACGAGCAAGGTTACAATCCAGGACAGCAGTGACCGGCAATTCCAGTTCAGTTTGGAATCCATACAGAGCTCAAACTGCAGTTGCACAGCCTGTTGGTCTCCTCCCACACCTCCACGCATTTTCTTTACTCACTACTGTTTGGATTTTGTAGTGATGAGCTCTTACTAGGCTTGGATTTGGCAATCTTTTGAGAACAGTTTTTAAGGCAAAATTGGGCACGCAGCCCCATGGTAGCAAACTGGCCTGAATTCCAGCAGTGCTGAGTGCATGCAGCTCCTGCTCTGGTAAACAGGGTTGCACGTACTCATGTCAGCAATGCATTTTTGCAGTATCTCAGCAAATGTCAGTCATAGCTGAGCTTTCATGCTTCTGCAGCACATAATGCCCTGACGCTGAAACATGGAGGAAGGGATGGAAAAACCCAGTTATCCTGTGTATGTACTTAATAAGCTGTCTAGTCTAGTAGTTAATACTGAAGCTAATGAGATGTGATTGTATGTTCTGAAGCAAGACTGTTTGTCCATACATTTGCATCCTTGTTTTAATCACATTGTACATGGTTTCAGAGGCAAGTCCCAGGAATGTGGAAGAAATATTGACTGTTGTATGCAATGTATACCATGACTTCAGCTATTGCTTTCCAGTCCATCACACCTGGTCAGAGTTGCAGAAATAACACGCCTCTTCAGTAGATCAAAGTGGAGGCGCTGACACAAGGTGGAATTTCATCCTGTGAATGCTTGAGCTGCTGTTTCAACAACACAATACCACAATAAGCACTCGGTGATGCAGCACAAGGATTCAGGGAACAGAGGGGGAGTTGTGAGCGGTGATCTCTCCATGACATTGTCTAAGCTAAGTCTGTCTTGAAGTCTTTTTACCATTCAGCTAACGATGGAGGAAACAAAATAAGTTGTGAGCTATGGTAATACTGGACTGATCCAGATCATCCCCCTTATTTTCTTACAGGGGGGAAAACAAGAAAGCTCCCTATGTGCAGCCTGAGAAGGCACTTGCTAAGATTGCTGTTGCCAGTACACTTGGGAGACAGTTCACGAGGGAGCCATCCTTACAAGGCAATTCAAGAACACATCTTCACTGTAATCACAGAGATTTGACCACAGACCACAAGAATGGAATCAGCCTGGCCCAACAAAGGCAAAAGCAAGGCTGTGCTCTGGCTAGTTTATATTTAAAGAATTGTGAGAGAAAACAAAGGACATTGACAAAGGAGTGGGGAGTGACTGAACTCTGTTTTAGTTGACTGTCATCTCACTTTGCCACTACCAATGATTTATGCAGAGAAGAACAGTAACAGCCTGGCAATGCTGACCTCTTAATCACACTGTACAGGCAGAAAACAGAGAGTAAATTAATCTGTTAGAAGCAAAAATTTAGTGTAGAAATTACTCCGCTGTTTCCATGATACCTGCTTCCATTTCAATGGAAAAATATGTGTTTGTAAATACTAGCAGCCATCCAGAAAGATGACACAGCCACATCTCTAAAATAAGCTTTTTGTTTCCTGATGCAAATGTATTCAGGAAGTTTTTTGAAATGTTTTCTGCAGCTGAAATCAGGTGCACAGCCATGTTTTCTTAATGTATCTTGGGTCAATACAAAATACTGTGGTGTTTGGCATCATAAACATTATTTCATTTATGCTTGGCCTCATTTGAAGAATTTACTTTACGTCCCTCTACAAAACCACAGATTAGGGAAGACCAAATTATCCTGCCTAACCTCACTCAACTGACATGGAGAACTCCGTGTCAGTGAGATGACGGTTGTGCCAAATGTCAACATCTGTCTCAAGAACAGTGTCTAAACAGCAGGGGTGATAGGAAAATTGTCATTCCCTTCCCTAGCACGATGGGTATTTTAACAACTGCTCCCGAATCAGTGAGCATGGTACAGAGCTCAAGCTAATAGATGCTGTTACATCAGCAGGTAGGAGATTCCAGTAGAGCAGGTCTACAGAGCACATGAGAAAGTGCTGAGGACTCCCCATCTGCACTATAAGGGAGTCTGAATTCTGCTCCAGACTAGCTCTCGTCCGTCCTGTTGGACTGAATACTCATTAACAGCTGGGATGTATTAGCTGCTTTCTCAGACTGAATCTTCTGTTTCATCTTTATTTGAAAGGAATCCAGTTCATGAGCTCTGGAACTGCTCAGCAGAGAAAGCCAGAGCACAGTGAGCAAGGAACAATCAGGAAACTTGATCCAGAATTGTGGCTCAAGCTGCTTTAGTCTTACCTTCTGACCATATGGCTGCAGACAGAATCAAGCGTGCTGTTGCCTTGAGAAGGGCTGACAGGTTGTGGAAAGGATACAAGGATGGACAGAGGAGCAGAGGAAAAGTTGTGCAACATGCTCAGAGAAGTTGGTAACCGTCACTCTACAAGATCAGTCTGATTTTTGGCTTAATTGAGGCAATGGCATAACCAGATCTCAAGCGAAGTATTTGCTGGTGTGTAGCATACGTAAGGTTCAGTTAAGGCTCTTTTACAGGGAACTTAGGTTTGAATTTACTGTTACCTCACCAACAGGGTAGATTTTGTAGTTTAAAATCTGCAAAGGAAGAGACAAAATCAGTACTTCTCTTGTAGATGCTACATGCAACTCTTGGGATCTTTCATACTGTCCTGTTGACAATACTCCTTTGGGCATCAGAGCTCCAGGAGGACGAAAGAAGTCCGTACCCTGTTGAGCCAAAGCAGATTTTAACAGGAATATTGTGGGGAAATTGCTGTTAAGAATGGCTGTTGATGGTCTCCACCATGCCTGGCAGTCGTGTTTCCGTTTCCTCAGCTAGGATCCCTTTGGTTTGATTTCCTGCACAAGTAGCTAATTTCTAGCTATCACGTGTTACTTAATTTCCAAGCTGCTGTTTGGACACAGTGGGTTACAAGGTGTACAATGTGTCTTTCTGTACCCTGAGAGGAAACTTACACAATGACCCTGAAGGTGCATTAGTACCCTCATTTCTTGGCCTTCTGCTTGCCCACTGAAAGCTCTTGGCATTACAGCCCACGTCTTCAGAGTTCCTAAATTTAAACCAAGGTGTATGTGATTCTCATCAGGCTCTTCCATATCCCGATTTTATTGTCCATATCACTTTAAAGTGTATTACTGGAATTGAAAGATTCGGGTAACTGGTTCTGCAGAAAAAAAGGCAGTTGGCCTACCCTGCCCAATTATTTGAAGGTTGAATACAGATTGGAGCAGAGCAAATGGCAGTTGCAGCAGTTAACCTTTGTATGGTGCTCTCCAGAACAACCTCTGCACTTTGCTACTGTTGAGTCTGGTTGTTTGGCTCTGTTTTATCCTCCCTGGCCTATTTCCAGTCTAATTTTTCTTCTGAAGGTTTTTATTAAAAGGATTTTCAAGAAGACAACTGATGAAACAGTTTAAGAGAGCAGTTAGGCTAAGGCAGTGGTGTCTGCTTTTATTTCTTCTAATAAACTGGTTAGTTTATGGAAAAAAGTTTTATCTCACTTTGCTAAGAGCTTCACGTGTTATTTCCTACTGGCAGTTTGCCAGGTGAGCATGGCTGAATGCTCTGTACATGGAGGTGGTTTCGCTTGTTTCTAAACCCCGAAATCTGCAGAGCCTTGAAGATGAAGGTGTAGGTTTTTAAGTGTGAGTGGTTCAGTGTCTTCTGGAAGTAGATGGTGACTGCATTAGTAACTATGTAAGTAACTGGTTCTGCAGCTACATGTAACTATGATATTTTTAAATCAATACAACACAGTTTCTAGGACAAACCACCAGTGGACAGAACACTGAAATACAGGAGTGAAGTGCAGGAATACCAAGTTTCATGAGCAAGATCTGAAGTATTTCAGAATCATAGAATCATCAAGGTTGGAAGATCCCCTTAAGATCATCAATTCCACCCTTCGACCAAACACTCCTCCTTTTTTCTGTCATTGTTGTCTGATTAACCTTTTTTCTTGTTTCTAGATTGTGAGTTCTAGTGCTGCTTGAGCTTTCTATAACAGATACAAAATGTTTTACTTGCCTGATTAAGTCTGTAGCTTTAATGTCAGGGTGTTCAGAATTGCTAGAGAACATGTATTGACTGATGGTTGGCTGGTGAAGTTAATATTTTATGCAAAAGTCTCTGTATTTATCACATTTTTAAATATATATTATGGAAATATGAATTATTTCCTGACAAGAAGCCACATGGGGCAACTCTGCTACTGTTTGTCCTGACTGTGTGGAAGAACAAGGTTCCTGTTAAGCTGTGGGGTACTGTAACATTCTTTTAGACAGGAACAGGCTGGGGTGGAGACCCTCAGCAACAGCTTTATGAAGCAGGGGTGGAATCAAAATGTCGAGGGAGGTGATCCTGCCCCTCTACGCAGCCCTAGCGAGGCACACCTGGAGTTCTCTATCGAGTTCTGGGCTCCTCAGTACAAGAAGGACGAGGAGCCGCTGGAGAGGTCCAGTGGAAGCTGCAAGGATGTGGGGTCTGGAGCATCTCTTATGAAGACAGACTGTGGGAGCTGGGCCTGTTTATTCTGGAGAAGACTGAGGGGGTCTCATTAATGCATACAAACATCTCAAAGACAGGTTCCAAGAGGATGGTGCCAGATTCTTTTCAATGGTGTCCAGCAACAGGACATGAGCAATGGCTAAAACTAAAACACGAAATTCCACCTCAACATGAGAGAGAACTTCTTCACGTTGAGGGGGGCAGAGCACTGGAACAGCTGCCCGGGGAAGGCGTGGAGTCTCCTTCTCTGCAGACATTCCAAACCCACCTGGACGCGTTCCTGCTCTG
>VZRR01010742.1:75723-119916 GCA_013398015.1 Oreocharis arfaki | reverse complement strand
GGGTGAACCTGCCTTGGCAGGAGGGTTGGGCTGGGTGATCTCCGGAGCTCCTTTCCAGCCCTAACACCTCTGTGGCTCCCTGAACGGCGGTGAGAGGAGAGCGCGGCTCCCTCGCCCTCAGCGCGGCCTCAGCGCGCGACGGAAATGGCGCCCGCGGGAGGAGCCGGGGCCGCCGCGGGGCCCTCGCCGCGCCCAGAGCGGCCCCGGCCCGGCCCGGCCCGCCCGCGAGAGAGCGGGAGGGAGGGAGGGATGGAGAGAGAGAGAGGGGGAAGACGGAGGTAGGAGGTGGCCGCTCCACTCTCCGCCCCCTCGCTCCACTCTCCGCCCCCGCGCTTCTCTCTGCGCCCCCGCGCTCGGCCCGGGTGAGCCGCGCCGCCGCAGCCCTCGCCGAGCCCAGCTCAAACCCAGGTCCAGCCGTCGCCGCCTGAACACCGCAGCCGCCGCGGCCCTCCCGCGTCGCCCACATGGAGGATTACCACAAGCCCGACCAGCAGACGCTGCAGGCGCTGAAGGACACGGCCAACCGGCTCCGCATCAGCTCCATCAAGGCCACGACCGCGGCCGGCTCCGGGTGAGTGAGGGAGGCGGGCGGGCAGCGCCCTGGGGCGCACACCGGAGCCGGTCTCCCGCATCCCAGGGTTGCATCCGGCTTTGGGATGGTGCTGGGAGCGGCCGTGCCGGGCTCCCTCTGCTCGGAGACGCTCCGGTGCCCCGGGGGCAGAGTCCCTGGTCCCGCCGTCCGCTTCCCGCCCGGGGTGCGGGGATGCTGCGGGCCCGGCCGTGCCGCCCGCGGGAGCGCTGGGGCGGCGTGCGCGGGGATGGGGAGCGGGCAGGGCTGATCCGACCGAAGCCCCGACACCCCCGGGGCTGATGGATGCGGAGGTGGCACGTGTGGAAATGGCGGCCGGGGGCTCCGCGGACAGAGCCCGCCCGGGCTCGGCCACGTCGGTCGCCGGTGCCGGCGGGTGTTGTGACTGGGAGAGAGGCCGGGAATGCTAAGTTGTTGCAGGACTGGAAACCAAAGAATTTGTGCCCGAGGCGCAAGCGGCTTCTTTTTCATTGCGTGCCCGTCAGTTGGAACTAATTCTGCACAGAATTTCAAGTGAGCCCAAGTGGGATTATCTGTGCAATGCCCGCGGTCTCCAATGGGCAGTTTATTCAGGCCTCTGGACAGGATTTAGTGTGGGCTCTGATGTGTGCAGATTCCAGGGTTATCCTTTCTTTGATCGTGCTTTACCTATGGAAAAAAATCTCTGCAAACAATCCGCTTTTAGTCATGTAAAATTAAAGCCACTTTTTCTGCTTGAATAATAAATGAATGCTTCCATATAAAGTGCTGGCAATTTTTTTTACATATATCCCATCTTGTTGCAATTTTCTCCTTTGGACCTCTTTGAAACTAGCTGCAGTGTTAAAAAAAAAAATCTGAAGGAATCGCTTGGATGCTGAGGTTTGTGTGAAGGAGGGTGGTGTGTAAAATATAAAGCTTCTTTGAATTGCCTTACAGTCCCCACCCTGTGCCTGGCAAGAGCTGCCTCACATGGCTCTCGAAGGTGAACTTTACTCGTTCCGTTTGCAGACAGCAAATGAAAGTGCTGCTGTGGTTCTTCCTGTGAAAGGGGGCGTTGGACGCGGGAAACCTCTCAGCAAGTCAGAGCAGTGCTTTTTTTACAAATCTGTGTCTTGTTGGGTCCAGTCTGGAGAGAGAAGTATGGAATACCCAACAATTGTCCTTTTAGTTCTCGATCTGTTTCAGAGCTACAGTGTACAGTATTACACAAGTCTCTGTGAAAGTGTAAATCGAAAAATTGTGCTTTGTAGAGCTTGGGCTTCTGTGTTCAGCTTTCAGTATGTATTTCAAGCAGGCCACAGGGATGCATGGCATCAGTCGTCTTATCAACAGATAAAATTATTTCTCTGTTTTGTCTGATGTGCAGGTAAAGAATAAGGATCATACTACAGCCTCTGTCTCTCTTCCATGATCCATGAAATCAATTCACCAGTAAAACCATTCTCGCCATACTGATGAAGAGACAGTAAAAGTAGTTTTACTCAAGTTTTTTATTCCCTGTTTCATGTGTGCTACAACACTGAGTCCTTCTTGCACAGAGGCATTTCATTAATCCCTCTGGTTTATTCTGCCACTGGAGTTGTGTAGTCTGAAATTATTACACAACCTGATAACAAGCAGATTATGAAAGATGGACTCTTGAGGGAAGATTCTGTTGACAAGTAATATATTTTCTTAATAAGATTTGGTTGCCAAGATGGTGGTGTGGTAACGTGCCCAAAAGACATTCAGTCTGTGATGGAGTTAGCCAAAGCACGTACACTTCTAAAGCAGCTGTGCATTATGAACATGTTTTCCAAAAACTGAGGCAGTGAGCTTGGCTTAAATTGCTGGTGTGCACTGAGGATGGAAAAAGATGCTTGAATACAAGTGAAGTTTAAATAGAAGCTTACAGTTAATTTAAAAAAGTGAATTGTCATGATGGCTTTGACTTTGTTAAGGAAATGTGTATTTGTTAAAGGTGTAGTTTGTAAAAACTGAAGGAATACTTGCAATAAAAGCACTTCACAGAAGAAAGGACCTGTCTACTACTTTCAAGGAAGTAATTTCTGTGAACTGTGGCATGTATTGCAACACAAGTGGTGGTGTGGTAGATATGACACACCAGTTCTTGCAGTCTTTACTTGTTTTACCGTTTATTAAAGAAAGTACAGCCTTTGCCTGGACAAGAGCTAAGTCAGTCTAATCCTGAAGTTGCTCAAACACATCACTTTGAGTACTTCACCAGATGGAGTGGAAAAATTCAGTGAACTGGAAAAAAAAAAAAAGTGTTCAAAACTACTTATGTGGGCGAAAAATTTGATTAAGTTAGTTGTAAAGATTGAACATACTTGCTTTAGGGCGTGGAAGAGCTTTTTCTTTTAGATAAGTAGCGCACACATTTCCATCGAAATGGGTAGAGCCCCTCCTGTAGCTGATGATACATTTCTGCAGTTTTGAAACAGTGCCTAGGCTTCCTAGAGCAGGATGGATACATTCTTAAAAGTGGAAGTTGCAAGAGTTTCTTAAGAGGCAGTTAAGTTTCATAATATGCTGTGTGATCACTTGTTGCAGTTGATTTTTTCTTCAGTTTTTTTGGTTCTGTCTCAGTGTTCCATTGTAGCTTTCCACCACTATCTAGTTGAAATGTGTGGACACATGTAGATGGAACAAATATCAGTTGATGCAGAGTAATAAGAAACCCCCACAAAACTAACTTGGAGCAATCATTTTACCCTTCCTTTGTGTGAATCCAGGATTTTGGTGTTCTAGTGAGCTTTGGTTTGGTTTCCTACTGAAGGACTGTATTTCAAAGTTAAGGCTTTTTTCGTTATTTCTGATAGTAGAAATTCATTTAATTAACCTGTAGTTTTAACAAGATTTTTTTTCCGATTTTCAGGTAATTTATTAAATTTTTCTACCTTTTTTTATTTCCACACGCTACCATTTTAGGTGGTTTAAAACTTTTTTAATCAAGACCAGGAGTTCATAGAAGTATGGTTAAGTATAAAGTTAATAAAATTAAAGGAATGAAAGCTTTAAACAAGCATGTAAGGCTTATTGATTAACTCAAACACATAAATATTTACTAATATGTTTGAACCATGGTTTAAAGCTAATTCTCTTGGTTCCCTGTGTGTGAGTACTTACTAAGGGATGGACACTAACCATAATTCGTATTTTGCTAGTGTTTTGCATGTTTTTATTCTTATTGCAGTTATGTTGGGGGTGTTGGGCGGGAAGGTTTATTACTATCAAAAGAAAATATTCTGATTAAAGTTCTAGTGAAAGTGTTGTCTAATCCTAACATGCATGGTAAATGTACATGTGGGAAACAAAAGTGACACTTTCATAGTCAGTTTGTCCTGTTCTGCAAGTAGGATCAAATATTTTAAGAATATCCTGCTAAAGATGAAAAGCGAATGTTGGTAGAAGAGAAAGTGAGATGAAACTGCATTTTCAACCTTCTTACTGTTCATCACCCACTTTCCTGTACTTCAGTAGCAATGACTGACGTCAAGAACAATGCTGTTTACAGCAGTAAAATCTGAAAAATGCTATTTTCCACACTCAGTAGAGGTTTTTAAAGAGCCTCCTTACCCCCTTTAAGCTTTATGGCAAGTGAAAAGCCAAGGCTGGTACTCCCAAGTGGTCGAGTAGTGCCACGCCTTCCAGGTGCATAAGAACTACAGTGATCATTACATAAATTACAGTAATACAGATAAATAAAAGTAATTCTGTGCCCTTTTATTGCTCTTCAAGTGAAATATGTACCTTGTAGTGGAATAACTCTGTATTTGCCACTTGCAAATACCCTCTTCACACAACTTTATATTCACCTATCAGTACTTTATGGCTCTGAAATGCACCTGTGTATTCCTAAGGCAAGCTATAGTTAAAGTATGAATTCATGCTGCTGTTGAAGAATGTTCTGAATGTTATCCCAGATAGTTCAATGGGAGAGGCTATCCCAGATACTTTGAAATGTTTGATAAACCAACTTGTACAATATTTCAAACTCATTAAGACGTAAATGTATAAAATGTTGGTTCCTCTCTTAGCCAAAGATTAAGCAATTCAGTATTTTAAAATGTGTATCTGGGTGTTTACTGGAGACAGTAAATTTCCATGTCCAGTTTCAGTAGAAGATGAAACAAGAATTGCATTATTTAATGTCCTCTTTAGAAATCAGAATTATTATTCTGTCAGCTCTAATGTGGTACAATGAAATGGTTCCTAAGTTATACAATTATAAATGTTCCAGAACTTTCTGCAAAAGTTAATCTTGCATTACCAATCCCTGCATGTGCATCAGAGCCTGAACAAGTCCTGATGCTTTTCATTCCTCCACTCAGTGAGTGGCTCCAGTACTGTGGAAAGCTGTCCTTGTTTCCTCTGCATTGGTGCGAATCTCTGCCGCCAGATAAATCCGTGGAGTCTGATTTCAGGCCAAGTCTGACACAGGTCCCTGTGCTTAAGTCACACCTTCAGGTGGTGGTCCTTGGCATGGAGAAGAAGGGAGAGCTCTAAAAGATAAGTCTTTGAGCTGTCAGCAGGGTCTAGATTGAACATGCACTTCAACTAGACCAGAGGCTCCCTTTGTTTCAAGGCACAGCTGATTGGCACTGGGGTAACAGCACAGGGGTGGGTCATCAAACACTTCAGATTTGTGTATTTTAATGCTGAGGAGTTGGGGTCTGATAAAGTGATATTTTAAAGATACAGTCCTGAGCAAACAATAACACAAGTGGTAATCTTGGGTCTTCTTGACTTGTAGCCACCCTACATCATGTTGCAGTGCAGCAGAGATTATGTCTGTGCTGTTTTTCCATACCATGAGGTACAAAGTGCAAGACCCCAGAAATGCCAGCAACGACCGGTTTGTTCTTTCAAAGGTAAATAAATTACTGTTTTGCTGTCATGTTGCAGTCTGCTAGCAAAGAGCTGTCTGTCTGTAGATTAAATTGACTTATCTTCTTTGACTTGTGCTTAGATACACTTATGTCTGCACAGAAGTCTGCTGGAAATATTTGAGAGCCTGGAATTTGTCTGCTTCAGAAAGACAAAGGCTGGCTGAATTAAGTTGTAGCATAACTTTAAAATAGTTAAAAACAGTGTGTATAATGTGTCCTGATTAAGTCTTAACTTCGCTATGTTAAGCTGTTGTAATGTTAAATAATAAATATTATGTTGTCTATAAAATCTATCAGGATGCAATAAGGTCTGTTTTATTTTGGCATAACCAGTTTTCTAATGAGGCAATTGCAGTTGGCTTTTGTGCTCTCTTGTTAAATGTAGCCCTGCTGTTCTGCCTGCAGCCACGTCACAGTGGGCTCTAATTCCTGCCAGCTTCTCAGGGAGCATTACATGAAACAGGGGAGGTTAGTGAGTAGTTTGTAGTTTGCATTCCTACTGTGCCAGTATGGTATTAAAGTCAGTGCTACTTCTGAAGCCACCATGGGTCAAAAAACACTTAAACCCCAGTCTGTGGTGGCTGTTAGTGTTTCTGTCCCCTTTTACGTTGTGCCCTTGCAAATCACGGGGATACATTGTTCATATGACATAAAGGCAGGTGAGTGGCCTTCAGAAAACACAACGATGTAAAACACGTCAGGTGAAGTGCTCCAGTGAGGCACTTTCCATGTTTGAGTCAGAATTGCTCGAGTGGTGGCTCACAGTAGTGCTGTGTAGCCCACGGTGAATGTCCTTGTGCTGGATGTAACTGCTGCCATTTCTGGTGGCCATTCTGAAAGAAGGAATTGAGTGAGAAGCAAGCAGTTGATGCTGAGGTGGTGAAGCACTGAGAGAGTCACTTCCTCATGTTTGCTTTAGCTCTCTGATTAATCAGGGTTTCTGTCCAGAGTTGCTAAATGGCTTCAAACCTCTGCATGCTCTTTTGACTCCTGATGGCTCCAGGGGTGGAAGATGACTGCTCCACAAAGGTCTGAGTGTACAAAGCTTACAACTTTGCCTGTGGTCACTCACTGCATTCAACCTTGAGTACGTTCATATTGAAGGAAGTTCTAATGGGATAACACCACTCATCATGCTGGGGTGCTCAAAGCAGGGGCGTGAGGAACTTGGAAGCAAGCATCAGTGTGGACGTGCACATTGTAAAACTCCTTTGTAACCCTGTGCCTTCCTAATGGGCACAAGAACCTGATTTTAGGGTTTGTCAGCTTTGTAGAGTTTTGTCTTGATACTTGGGATTTGTGAAACTTGTGCTTTGTTTAAAATTTCTGTTTCTCTCTAGGGTCACGCAGCACCAATTTTATATTCTGTTTGGGCAGAGGCTGGCTTTCTACAAGAACCAGAATTACTGAACTTGAGGAAAATTGATTCTGTCCTAGAAGGACACCCAGTGCCAGTGAGTTCTCATAATCTTTGATACAAAGTTATGTTTTCCATGAAACAATAAGTGCATGTATTTCACAGCAATTTCGGTTGCCAGCTGTACAGTGCAAGAAAGATAGAGACTTCTTTATGAAGTCTAAAGAAGGATGATGCCATTTATGGCTTCACAACTGAATTTGAATTTGAACTGTGTTTGAAAGAGCATGTAGAAATTACCTTTATTATTGTAGTAAAGTTGCCCTACAGTTCTGCATGGCAGTATTTTCCATTTTATAAATGTTTATGTAAAGTTCCATCCAGGTTTCACTTGTCTTTTAAGCAACTTGGAGGTATTTAGAGAGTTTATATCCAGTTTGGTCAACTCATTGGTCTTTCCATTCCCTGCCAGTTGTTTCAATTGATTCTTTTTTACACAAAATCATCAATTCTTAACTGTTGCCATCCGAAGCATAGCTGAGAAATTCCATTCCCTCTCAGAGAGCCCAGTTAGCTTGTGACAGTCACCATGAAGGTACCTGCGTTGCAGGGAAACCAGGGGGTCAAGGCAAGATTTAGAGGGACTTGCACATTGCTATGGCTGAAAAGCTGCATTTTGATGTGTGTTGAACCATCTTCTAGCACTGGAAATTACTTCCTCTGTTTCTTAACTGTAAAGTAATTGTTGTCTTTTTATTCTCAGAGACAAGCATTCACTGATGTGGCTACTGGATCCCTTGGGCAGGGTCTTGGTGCTGCTTGTGGAATGGCATACACTGGCAAATTCTTTGACAGAGCCAGGTAATTCCATCTTCATATTTCGTGATTATAGGCATTCAATGGGAAAATTTTGTTAAAATAGATAGACATATAGATAGATAGATAGATTCTCCTTTATTCCATTCTCCATTCCCAAATCTAATCTCAGCCTCAGGTTTTAAATGATAGATAATTACAAAGCTGTTGCCAGTGAAGCTACCAAGGGTTCAAGGATTAGCAACGGCTAGTGCATATGTGTGTTTCTTTTGTAACCTGACAGCATTGCAAGCTGATGTTGCTGAGCAGAGAAGAGAGTGAGTTGTTGGAGGAGCCTCTAACTTCCAGAGAGTAACTGATATCCGTTTTGAGACTGGATGTGCCCCTTTAGAAGGAAAGTGCAAGCTGGAGATGTCTGTTCAAAGTCAGATGGCAAATAATGGAGAACGTTGGATAAGGAACCGTTATGGTCAATAACAGCATAATTGAATCATAAAGCAGGGCTCCAAAATGTTATCAGAAAAGCACTCGACTCCACAGAGACAAAAATGACTACTCCTGCCATTTGTTTTGTGCACAAGAAAAGAAGATGTCTAAAGGCAAATCTGTAGGAGTAGGAAAATAGCCCGATGTGGTTGATATATTTTATTTGACAGTTCTAGTACATTTGAGCATAGGCTGCCCAGTTAATGTGTCCTACACTTCACTAGCTTGAAATAATTTCTGTGAAAGATGACTTGCTGATTTTAATTGAGTTTAGCAGATGCTACGTGTGGAAAAAATCTAACCAGTGCTTACATGACAAAAGGAAAAGGTGGTCTTGCGTGCAGCACTGGGGAGCAGCTTAAGTGCAAGGAGTTCACATCTAGCTGAAGGCAGGTGGGAATAAAATCAAAAGTCTGTTACAGCTTCATATTAAATTTAAAAAAAAAAAAATCACTGACAGCCATCTTGATTATTTTGTTTTAAATTATATATTTGAAGGCTAGTTTCCTATTCTTTTTTGAATTTTAGTGGGTGATAAACATTTACAAAGTTTTGTTATCTAGAAAAAGAGTGGTAGTAAAAGATGAATGCTGCGGCTGAATTTGGTAGAAATGAGGCAGCACTCCTGCTTAACTGAGTTTTACCTAAAAAAAAAGGCTTTGGTGGTTGGAGAAATAGTCCACAAAGTCATATCATGTTAGTTATCTTTTTCCTGAACTCTGAATTTGTTATGCAGCTTGCTTTAATCCATAGGTGAGCTCATCCACAATTTAGAGTTTCCTGAAATTAATTCCTGTTGGTTGTCCTTCCAGAGGCTATATGGGAGGAAGGAGGAAGCAGAGGTAACTGTCCCTGCATTGTTCAGGATCTTGCTGAGTCACAGTGACAGTGTTCAATGGGCTTGTTCAGTCAAGCCTTGCAATGGGAGGCTTTAAGACTTGATTTTTTTGAGACAAAGATTTGGAAAGGAGTGCAGTATTTCTCATCTTATTTTTCTAACATATAACAGCTCAGAACTATTTTAATTTGATTTGTCTAAAGTTATGTAACTTTAGCTGAGGTGAAGGCATTGAACAATGGGAATTGAGTTTGGGATAGAAAAACGAAGTGAATTCTTACTATGAATTATTGGAGGAGTTTTGATTTAATAGTGCTTACACATCAAACCTAATTTATTTTCATTTTTAATTTCTTCTAGCTATCGAGTGTACTGTCTGCTTGGAGATGGAGAGTTATCTGAAGGCTCTGTTTGGGAGGCAATGGCCTTTGCTGGCTTTTACAAGCTTGATAATCTTGTTGCTATATTTGATATTAATCGTCTCGGACAAAGTGACCCTGCCCCTCTGCAGCATCACGTTGAAATCTACCAGAAACGCTGTGAGGCCTTTGGGTATGTGAGTGGGAGAAGTTCAGGATCATTTCTCATTTGAAAATGTATGTTTTATTTGCTTCTCAGAATTGTTCAAATGAGCTTTCAGCTCTAAAGGATTCCATCAGCAAGGAAGATGGTCTGTCGTAGTGCCTGATATTGGTCGATTTTATGGCTGCAGCAGGAATACTAAAAGTGGCAGAATTTGTTGGTTTTGAGGAAAAATAAGGACTGCTTACTCAGATAAATCTGTTAGGGGTCTTAAAACATTTAATGTGTTTTTATCACATTAAATTCAGATTTTATAAATGACCACATGTCCTATCGTAGCAAGTAGATCAGAAAAAACCAGCATGGAGAGCATTACTTGTAAGAGAATTCATTGTATATTGGCTTTCATTTAGTTTCATATTTCTATGGAGATACAAAGTCCATGCTAAAAATTTATTAGATACAATAGAAACCAAATTAAGCCAGAGTGTTTCAGTTTTTTTAAATCAACTTCTATTGCCAGTTTTCATCTTATTTCTGGATGTTTGATTTGCTCTTGTGATTAAAAATGGCCATTATGTCTGAAGAAATGTAGTTATCTGTGGGCTGTGAATTTTGCTTGTAGCTGTTCATCCCCCTGTGACTCATTTTGCATTATAAAAAAGCGGCTGTGCTATTTTTTATGGTCTCAAATAAATGCTAGTTCATGTTTCTGGCATACTTTGGGTCTCTTAAAAAGACACTGCTCTGGAATGAAGTTAGTATTTGTTATTGTTATTGCTGACTACCAGAGAGTGTCACATGCTAAAACCCTTTAGAAACAGTTGATCTGTTTGTGTTCTTAGCTGGCATGCCATCATCGTGGATGGACACAGTGTGGAGGAGCTTTGCAAAGCCTTTGGCCAGGCCAAACATCAGCCAACAGCCATCATTGCAAAGACTTTTAAAGGCAAAGGCATATCAGGTAATAAAACAGTGATTGCTTTGCATACACATGTGGATATGATATGTACTTAGTGCTGCAGTAAAGGTACCTGCACATCTGAGCAACAGCATGCAGGTCTTTCAGCCTCTGTACCTCTCAGCAACATCATTGCTGAGAAAATTGCTTTGGTCCTGTCAAGTGAGATGGGTACCAGCTATGGAGTGTTGTGGCCAGGGGATGGAGTAAATGCACACTCAGTGTGTCAAGGGTTGCCATGATTCCCTTTAGCTACAGCTTTTAGCAGCACTCTGTGAGCTTGCCTTGCTGACCAGATAAATATTAATAACAGCAGTAAACAGCTTCACTCCTCTTCATTGAGTAAGCAAGCAAAGTTCATTATTTGCAGTGACTTAGGGAAAAGCAGTGTACCAGTCAGAGAGGTGATTTGGCCCTTAGTGCCAGGTGCACACGTAAGAATCATCAGAAGTGATTAAAATAAAGCTGTAAAACATTAAGTCTTGTGTGAATTGGACACCTTGGTTAACTGTGGTTTCAAACTTAACTGAGTTTCTTTAAATAGGCCTAACTGTGGAAATTCCATGGAAGGTGTTCACACTGATTTACTGCTTGCTTCCTGCCACATTTAGGGACCACGTCTGTTAGGTGCCAATTTACAAATAATTTCAGTAGAAAATGCTGGGATTTTGTCACAAGTTTGGAATATATGTAATTTGATTATGTAAAATTCCTCTTATTTGTTTAGATATGTTTGTTGTAATGCAGTTGAATATTACTGTAATTGTTCAAGTAATTTCTTCCTTGGAAGACAGTACTAGACTGTCATACCCCATTGCACTTTTATCTGGGTAAAATCTGCAACTAAAAACCTAAATTTTTTATACTTTTCTTACTTGTAATGTGATTTTAAATACACAGGTGTTGAAGATAAGGAAAGCTGGCATGGGAAGCCCCTTCCGAAAAACATGGCTGAACAAGTCATTCAGGAAATAGATGACAGGATCCAAAACAAGAAAAAGCTTTCTCCAGCCCTTCCAGAAGAAGATGCACCTATAGTAAATATTAGAAACATTAAGATGCCATCTCCACCCACTTACAAAGTGGGAGAAAAGGTATTCCCTTCTTTTCCACTGTTTGTCAGATATTTCAAAGTGTGAGACTGTTTAACTGGATGGCAGGAGGTTTCGTGTTATCCCTTGCCACAATCTCAACTACCCACCTCCTCTCAGTAGGCAGACCCCTGTTTCTGTGGTGTGACACAGACAATCAATTCGCTGGGTATGGAAAGGGTATATAAATATATTAAAATATGAAGATTCAAATCACTCTTCTTCATTTCATGATCATTATCAATTTTCTAAACTACTTTATGTGCATTTGAAATTGAAGAAACTCCTTGAGGTTCAGTGAATTTCCATGACTGGAAAGCAAGGTTTTAAACATTTCCTAGCAGGATTGGCGGAGAGGTCCCAATTTCAGCACAGATGTACTTTCTAATGCTTCATTGTGGGCTTGTTTAATCTTCTCTGTGTGTCACCGTTCTCATATGTACTTTTGATACTGCTATCATTTGAAAACAATCAAATAAGAAGGGAAAAAAGCCTCTAGAAGCAGCAAGTTACAGCAGCCCTGGCGTGTTTTCCTTTTGCAGTGGGCCACCCGCAAAGCTTACGGGGTTGCGCTTGCAAAACTGGGCCATGCTAACGATCGAGTGATTGCTCTGGATGGCGACACAAAGAACTCCACCTTCTCAGAGCTCTTCAAGAAGGAACATCCCAGTCGCTACATCGAGTGCTACATTGCTGAGCAGAACATGGTAACTGCTCCCTTGGTTTATTGACAGATCAGTATAACCATTCAGTGTGAGTCCTCTTAAGAGTGCGGGCTCTAATTGCTTTTCAAATAAATGCATGAGGTAATTGCAACAATAACCAATTTAGCAACCTTGTTTTAATTTCCGTTTTGCTAAAGAAGGGCCCTTTTAGTAAATACCAGTCCAAATAACGCAGGTAAATCCATTCCGTCTTAGTAATGATGATTTTTGTCTGCTGGAGATAGCAAGACCATGTCCGTTGGACTGAGAACATAAGCCTTTGATCCAGGAGAAGAAAGAGAGGGATAAGTCTTAAAAATCTGTGAATGGCTGCTTGAAGCAGATAAAGAAAAGAAGCTGCCAGTAAGAATCAACAATAACAGCTGGGAGTTGAAGCGAGGAGCAGAGGAGATGCAGGAGGATAGATACTGGGAGGGTGAGTTGCCTCCTTTCCTTTCTGGAAACGCCAGCAATTAGAAGCAGGACTAAACAGAGATATTTAGTCTGCGTTGAGAGCTTCTTGCTAAATTTTTAGGGCAAGAAGTCTCACAGACGA
Organism: Oreocharis arfaki; assembly: GCA_013398015.1. Taxonomy (NCBI): domain Eukaryota; kingdom Metazoa; phylum Chordata; class Aves; order Passeriformes; family Paramythiidae; genus Oreocharis; species Oreocharis arfaki. The sequence continues at coordinate 107,122 of VZRR01010742.1, read as the reverse complement.
TGTCCTGGAAACAGCTGATAAATGAGGAATTCACTGTTGTTGTCCAACGTCCCTCTTTCAGGTGAGCATTGCAGTTGGTTGTGCCACTCGTGACAGGACCGTCGCTTTTGCCAGCACCTTTGCCACCTTCTTCTCGCGGGCGTTCGACCAGATCCGCATGGCTGCCATCTCCGAGAGCAACATCAACCTCTGCGGCTCTCACTGCGGGGTTTCCATCGGTAAGGGCACCCACAGCTGCTTCCCAGCAGCATCCATTTAGTGAGAAGTGTCTAGCAGTCAAATGGATCCTGCTCTGTGGAGGAAAGCTTTATTGCAGCTGGGGTGGTGTAACAGTGGCAGCATTGATAGGAGGAAGCTGTATTTGCAAAGCCACTTTTGTGACATGACAATGACATACCTTGTCATATTTAGAAAGGATGACAAAAATTTCAAGCTGTCATCTGTTTTTTTTTCCTCTTTGGCCTGATGAAAATAAGACTTTTCCCTACAAGCTTTTCTACTGTACAAGTAAAGACTGATATAAAGGGATTGGGCTGAAACTGGGGAGTTTAGGTTCCATTTCATCTTTGCAGTTGATGTCTTCTGTTCTTCTGTGGAGAGAATAGTCATGTGCTTACTGTACCTTTGTTTCTCAGTCTCTAAAGTGAGAAACTAATGATACTGTTCTTGCACAGATGCTCTTGTCCATCAATCTCAAAAACACTTTGGAGATCACACATTTGAAATAACTACTTCAACTTATCCCAGTATTTTTTACTGCTGAAATTGTTGATATGGTGATGAAAAAAATCCAAAACCTCTTCAGTACTGATGAAACAGGAACTGCGAAGCCATTACATAATTCAGAAAATTGAATCATAGAAGGGTTTGGGCTGGAAGAGGCCTTACAGGTCATCTTGTTCCAACATCTCCCACTAGATCAGGTTGCTCAAAGCCAGGCAGGACTTACCCTTGGTTGTCTTGATGCCCTCCCTGTCCTCCATGTGCCTTAGTACAGCTTCTAGGAGGATCTGTTCCAGGGTCCTCCCCGGCACAGGGTGGTAGTTGGTAGTTCCCAGGAGCATCTATCTCTTCTCCCCTGTTTCAAAGTGGGTGCAGTGTTTCCCTTTCTCCAGTCACCAGGGACTCCACCAGGTGCTGCTGTGAGTTTTCACGGAGACTGTCCTGGCAGCTGCATCAGCCAATTCCCTCGGGACTCTGGGATGTATCTCATCAGCTCCCATAGACTCTTGTATGTAGTTCCTCAGGAGCTCACTAGCCTGATCTCTTGTGACTTAATTCCAGCTGGCAGCCAAGTACCACCCAGCCACTCTCACATTCCCTGTCCCTGCAGAGGGATCTGGAAAAAAAAAAAACTTGTGAGTTAAGAACAGTTTAATAAATGAAACAAAGTAAAACATACTACTGCTGCTACTAATTGTAATTATAAAAATAAACCCCAAAAAACAAGCACAATACAATTTCTCGTCACCCACTGACCAGTGCCCCGCCTGTCCCTGAGCTGTGGTCAGCCCCTTCCAGCCAACTCCCCCCAGTTCATGTGCTGAGCATGGCATTCTGTGGTATGGAATGTCCCTGTGGCCAGCTTGGGTCAGCTACCTGGGCCATGGTCCCTCCCAGCTTTTTGTCCATCTCCTCACTGGCAGAGCCTGAGGAAGGAAAAGTCCTTGATTTAGGATAACACCACAAAGCAACAACCAAAACATTTGTGTGTTATCAACAGTACTCTCACCCTGAATCCAAAACACACCAGCTAAGATAAAAATGAACTATCTGAGCCAAACACAGGATATCTTACAGCAGAAGGAACTTTGCTCCTGCAGCCCATCCACCTGAGAGGTGTGGGAAAAGGGTTTGCCAGAAGAGACCAAGGCAGCAGAGCCAGCACATGTCAGACCAACTGGCTGAGGGCCCTCGCCAGCAGAGCCTTCTCTGGTCTTGGCTTCCCACCATAACTGTTTGGAACACGTCAGATCATATTGGGGTTGGCTTCGGTTTGAAGGAGGAAGAGAATTTTATTTTTTATTTGAAATGCATAGACGTGACCCATGAAAACAGGAACTGACTTGCATACCAAGAAGGAAAATGCAAGTAGACATTCATGCTTGAAAAACTAGTAGGTATTTCTAAGGAAAGCGAAAGAGAAGGAGAGCTGACAGGGGTAGTAAATTAAGGCTCTCTGCATACACCAGTTTTTCAGTTGATTTGAAAGTTTTGGCTGGCGGTAGGATTTGGAGAAGAGTTGGATTTTTTTTTTTTAATTTAAAACAAACTTGTTAATTTGAGCTGTAATGTTGGTAAAGGTTTAGAGATGCTCCATAAAGATGTGTAATCTCATCCCTCAACCTCAAACTTAACTTGTAGCAGTATGGTTTTCTGGAGCAGAGACTGTATGTAGTGTGTATCAGACTATGCCTTTTGTATGTAATTAAGTGAGAGATTCTGTTATAAGCCTCTTATTAAAATCAGTCCTTCCACCTTCAAACTTTTAGCATTTTAGGTGTTGGTGCAAAAGCCTGCACAAAGCCTTAAATAGTCTTTGCTCATTTAAGAAGATAAAACTCCTTTGGGTTACCCAAATTGTCTCCTAGAACTACACTTCCAAGTTTCAATTTTCAGCACATGAAATGTTCTGCTGGGAGCTGTGACTGTGAAGTGCAGACTCGGACTTATAAAGTTGTTTGAGGTACAAATCTCATTCAAGCATCAACTTGATTTTCAAAAAAGAATTTCAACCTGAAGTTTTGCAACTTATATAAAGAGTAATATAAAGTTATATAAAGAGTTATATGAAGTTAATATAAGTTTTGCAACTTACATGAAGAGTTATAAAGAAAGTTATTCAGAGAAATCCTTTAGCAGTTAAAAAATTCAATTTTAAATGAAAGGGTATGAATGAAGCATACTTCCTATTAGAACTTTGGGCCTGCATGGACTTCCAAATCTGCATGGAATTCAGAATCCAGTCTGGATCTGTGGTGAAAATCTAAGTTTTATGTATGCAGTTCTAGGTAGACCTGGGCTTCTGCTGCATTGCAATTTGAACCCATTAAATTTATGAGAAATAGCTATCACAATAACCTTCTGAACTTGCACTAAGTTCACTCCTAGACCAAAACTTGCTGATGGACAGAAACATTAAATAAGTTTTAAGGTCGTAAGAAAATAATGGAAAAATCTGTATTTTTCAAACTGAACATATAGGAAAAGAAATCATAGAGTACATGTGTCAAAAATAGATATATCAATTGTTTAGACTGTTTTATATCCTGGACATCTGCTACTGTTCATATTAAGCATTTACTTCTTTTATTAAGCTTTACATGTAGGTTTTGCAGATGTAATTGAGAATTATGCTCTCATTTGATATGTGGTACTCCAAAACTACATAAATTGGGATTTCCATAAAGACTTGGGGCCAGACTCAACTTGGTGCTAGTTTGTAAGTAACTTTGAATTGAATTGAGGAGCTTTGAATGCTGGTAGTATTGGTACCACCGTAGCAAAAGCAGGACAAGCATGAGTAACTCTCCACCTTGGCTAAGATTCAGATTCAGGATATTGAAATTATCACCTGATAATTTCATTCTTCATGATTTCACTTTTCTTCTATGTCTTCATTGTGTGGGTGCATTTTAGGAAAGGAAAAGGCCCATGGGGATCCCTCTCATTCAGAGTGAGCATATTTAGAAACTGTGACATTGAGAGGGCTTTTTCATGTCATGACTGAAAGCCGAGACACTTCCTCTTCCTGGTCGGTGCTGACTTTATCAGTAATGTGCAGTGGCAGAGTCCAATGGTTGACCTCTTTAACGTGTTTAAAGTTCTTCAGAATTTTGTGCTGCTCTTAGGAAAATATTCTCCTCCTTCCTCGTGAACTCGTCCTTCTTGAATAACAGGTAGCGGGTGCATGTGGGAAGGCTCTTTGCCCTGCTGCTGCAGGCTGTGACACGACTGGATTCAGAGCTCTGTGCATGGTTGCTTTGGAACAGTGCCGTTCCCAAAGCTCCCTTACATAAGGTCACTGGGGGTGGGGGGTGTTGTGGTGGTTGTTTCTTTAACCATGGAAAGTCATGGCATCCAGCACGTGTCCTGGCTAACGATTCTTTTTCATAGATCTGCAGTTTATGCCATGAGGCGCTTGAGTTGTTAAATTAACAACACAGATGCCCTACTGCTCCTTAAAAGACCTTTTCACAGTATTAAAAAATACATACATACCCTTCATTTAATCTTGAAATCAGCATAAGATTTTGAGAGTAGTTGTACCAATTACACTCTCTCTCTCTGATGGGACACATGCAATTCTCCTTTCATGTTTCCAGCAGTTTAAATCTGGAGGAACGCTTATTGACAAGTATAAATTTTGCCTCAGCACATGTAAATCTGAAGATGCTCAAAAGTCTTGTGACCCTCTTTCTGTATCTGTACCCCTCCTATTTGGTTGTATTCTTTTTGTGTTGTTTTATTGTTATACTTTATTTCCTATTTTTTCTTTTTAATCCCAGTTTTCGTTCTTTTTAGTCTCTTTCTATCCTTATTTACTGTTTAGATGGTTCCAAGTTTAAGGAGAAGATGATTCTTTTCTCAAGCAGGTAGATTTGCATGTCGTGTGTGTGCCTGATCTTATCCTTTTCTCCTTTTTTGCCTGGTTTACGTTGAACCTCACTTCTATATTGAGTGATTGTCAAAAATGTGCACTTGCTCTTTTGTAAGCCTGCTTTAATTCTTTCAGGTGAGGATGGGCCCTCTCAGATGGGACTGGAGGATCTAGCCATGTTCCGGGCTATTCCCAACTCCACTGTGTTTTACCCCAGTGATGCTGTAGCCACTGAAAAAGCAGTGGAAATAGCTGCCAACACCAAGGTTTGCATCACAGTGTTTCTGAGCCAGAGAATAATTCTGTCTTTTGTACTACTCTTGTTTCTTCTGGCATGTTTCTTGCATGTCTCTACCCACGTAAATTCTTCCCGAGGCTCCAGCGTGGCAGTGGGATGTTTTCTTTGCAAGGAAAGGTTACAGACATTCTGTCCAGGCTGGTGCAGAATGAGCAGTCTGGAATGCTGTGGGCCAGATTTGGGGAGATGTAAATGATTACAAACCAAGTGCAGTTTGAATCTATATCGACTCAGAGTAAGATTAAGTGTAACTCCCTCAGCAAACCTGAAAGTGCTCTCTTAGTACAATATCTCTGGGGTCAAAATTGAAGCTGGATATGGAAAGATAAATTTATATTGAGGATTTTGATCATCTCCTTGATCAATACTTCCATTGGCTGCCATAGGAGGTTTTTGTTTTTTTTTTTTTTTGAGAAAGGAGCAAATGATCTGAAAAATTTCAATCTTGCCACTACAGGTTTTCAGTGAGGGAGTGTGGAAATTTGGTGTGTAACAAATGTGATGAGTGGTTTGTGGAAAAAAAGATTAGGAAAGGAGTGTGAAGAAGAGATTAAAGTACAAGTTTGCTGCTTCTTCTGGAAGGGCATCTGAACTTTAACTGATGGAAAGCATTTTTCCTTGCCTTCAGCCCAGCATATCCTCTTTAAATTAAAATTGACAGAGTAAAAGTTGCACATATATGGTAAGGTTCTAAGAGTCTAATTAACTCAAGTAGGATTCTCCATTTCCACAAGAGAACAAAAGAGAAATAAGTATCTTGGAGTCAGAAAGGAAATTTTAAGTTATTAATGTGTTTTTAAGAGGAGGTGAAGTGTTCTGTACTGTCTGAAGCAACCAGCTGCCACAAAGGACTAATGGGAATTGGTGGGGCAGAGAGAGCTTACTTATAAGAATCAGAGGTAACATAGAAGAGTGAACATCAGACAAATAGAAAAAGTTATTTTGCTGTATTTTTTTTTCACAGGATTTATCAACTAGAATGTCAACACTTTTCTATTTTCCTAACTTCTAACATGTTTACTTTGGAAACAGGGCATTTGTTTCATCAGAACCAGTCGTCCTGAAAACGCTGTCATTTACAACAACAACGAGGACTTCCACATTGGACAGGCAAAGGTAAATAAATAGAAAAAATATGCAGTGTTCCTTTTATAAAAGCCCTTTTCCCTCTAAAGTATTACAATGCCAAAGATTTGATCTCTTCATTAAAATCTCTAGAAATGTAAAAAAAACCCAGTAAGATTTAGTGTTAAAAACACATGGAGATGTTTTCTTGCAGGTGGTTTTGAAGAGTAAGGATGACCAAGTGACTGTGATTGGAGCAGGAGTCACTCTGCATGAAGCACTGGCTGCAGCAGAGCAGCTGAGAAAAGGTGGGGCTTTTTTCCTTTTTGTCATTTAACACAGAAAAAAAATCAATACCAGTCAGCCTAACTGCTGACCCTTTGTACTGGTAAACATTAATTACACTGCACAGACAGCTAGTCAGTCACCTGTTAGCTGATACAGTACAGCACAGCATGCAGCTGCCAGTCTTGCCTAATGGAGGAGGTTTTAGTTGGCTTAGCAGCATTAGTAGCCATGAAAATTGTCAAACAGATCAGATCAAGGTCTCCTTAGAATTGCTGATCTGTGATAGTGCCCTGTGGGCAGAGGCTTGGGGGCACTGTGAGAAGCAGGAGTGGCACCCGGTCTGGGTGGTTGAAATTACCACCTGATAATTTCATTCTTCATGATTTCACTTTTCTTCTATGTCTTCATTGTGTGGGTGCATTTTAGGAAAGGAAAAGGATTTTAGGGATACCTAAAGGATACTAGGAGGTTTTTGTTACAGCACAATTGGCTGCAAACAGGCTGGGGCCAGGTCCCAAACCACAGTTTGTCACCTGTGTGCCTGTGGGCACCTGGCCCTGGGCTGGGCTCACTGATGGCCTGGGTTCCTTTCAATGTAGCAGCTCTGAACTAGCCTGGGACGGGCACAAATCTGTGGCAGTGCTCAAGTCGCTGACATGTCACAGCAATGATAATCCTTCAATGAAATAAGAGAAAGAAACCATCAAAAACCCATCTGTGTGGCCTCTGCCCAGGAAGAGATTACAAACAGCAGGAGATAATACAGTAATGCTGCCTGTGGCTTACGGGGAGCTTTGTGTGCAGTATCTGAGTGGACTGGTACTTTGTGGTGACCTTGAGTCACCAGGCTTAGGACATTTTGAAAGTTGTATTTTCAGAACCATTGTTATTTTCCTACGTTTACCGCGCTTTACAATGCTGATCTTGAAGTCTGAGTAATCAGCTCTGGAGAGATAATCCCATAGTGCAGAGGCAGTGTCTAATACCCAAAATGCATTGGCCACTAAAGAGCCTTCAGTCACAAAACTGTGACAATAGGGCCTCTTCATGTGTAGGAGTCAGCCCAGTGTTCAGCCAGCCAGGATCAGAGACAGCCTCACGTAATTGCTATTCTTTATAAACAATTGTCATTTGTGTGCAGCTTTAATGGGCCATCTGGGCCTGCCTTATGAGGGCGGGGCAGATTCTGGGTGTGGTGCCAACTAACCTTAAGGATGCCCTTGTAGGGCAGTTGGGCAGTTCAGATGGGCACACCTGAGAGGTGGCAGCCTGCAGTGAAAAAGGAATTCAGAATGCTTACAGGCCAAAGAATCAGGTGGAAATTGTACTTGGCTTGATAGTAAAGTTAAAGGTAAAATAAAGGTCCAGGAAAAAAATTACAATTGACAGTCTGAATAAGGAGGATTTTCTGGTGACTGGATTCTGCTCTTACCTGGGGAAAGCCAGTTAGATGACTGCTTTGCTGATGGGTGCTCCTGGTAACCTTGAGTCCCTCATCCAAGCCTGCTCCATCATGTCTGTGAATGAATGGATATCACTATTCCACAAAGTGCACGGAGAAGAATACATTCAAAAATCGGGCTTGTCTGGGTTCTGTGGTAGATGAGCCAAAGGTGCAGGTACCTGGGAGTTCATGTAGGCAGTTCTCATAATGATCTAGGAGACCACAGCCATTGTCTGTAGCACTGGCATTGTCTTGCATGTTGCAATTCTTTGTTGCAAATAATTTCATTTATTTATGCAGAAAAAATCTACATCCGCGTGATTGATCCCTTCACTGTAAAGCCCCTGGATAAGAAGACAATACTTGAAAGTGCAAGAGCAACCAAGGGCAGGATCATCACTGTTGAGGACCACTACCATGAAGGTGAGTGGGGTCTGGGAGGTCACAGCCCTCAGAGGCTGGAAGCTCCCGGCTTCTGACCTGACAGAGGAGTATGGGACATGATGCTGTCATCCCATTAAAGCAAAAGAGACATTTCAGCCTTTTTTGGTGCTGTTAGGATTATAAAGTGACACTAAGGGCTGAAAGGTTCCTAAGATGTAAGGGGTAGTCAGGTGTAAGGGGCTGCCTTTCTGGTTAACTTGGCCTTGTGTGCCCTTTGTGTGCTTGGTCCGAGTGAAGTCTAGATTCATTTGTGCCCAGTGAAATTGCAAATTCCTGCTGTGCTGCAGGGGTTCTGCAGTGTTCTCTGGAAGGCTGTACAGCAGCTGCTCTGCAGGTGTGAAATTGCAAGAGAAACCATTGCTGTGCAGGTTTAAGTATTCCATGTGTCCAAAAGCTTGGCTCCAGGTTGCTCGAAATCAGATGGTTTGGGCAGTTTCCAGTTTTTCCACAGGTACTCTGGGATAAATTCCTCGCTTTTTCTTCTCCACCATCAAAGACGCCCACTAACAGAAATTAGTAGATATAGTTATGAGAATATTATCCTAGTTTAAGGTGAGCCTCACTCTTTCCAGGTACATGAAGTGAGCTGGTTCTACTGTGAGTGCTGGATACACCATACTTTTGTCCCAGACTGGATGGTGATTGATCACTGAACCTCATCATTTTCTAGCTTAGTGTTCAGCTCTGGACAAGTATTTTACTGCAGGTTTGCAAGACGGCAGAGTCTTAACTGTGAGGTGCTGAACAGGAGCTTTGTGCTGGCACAGTGCTCTGTGGTGCAGGCAGGGCAGGTGTCTGTGCATCAAAACCCTGAGTACATTGCAGGCCTCACCACACTCATCTCACCAGCTGCATCCAGGTGCCTCTGGCTGGAGGCTCAGTTTGGTTAAACCCCACTGTGCCTGGAGCTGTGGGCAGCCCTGTGATCCTGGGTACACTCTGGCTGAAGGGTAGCACTGAAGTGCCTCTTCTGCCAGGTCTCATAGCACATGCTTTTGACACAAGCCCTGTTTTCTTCCCTAGTACTTCTGCTTCCAGTGTCTCTCCTGCCTCCATGCAGTTCCCATTGCATCCTTTGTCCCTGTGACTGAGTCAGAGCTGAGCTCTGAGCAAAGGTTGTGAATACATTACATAACCTAGAGAGGTGCCCAGCGGCACGTACAGGCACTGTGAAAAGATGGAGCTCTGAAGTGCTGCTGAGATTGGTAGGAAGTTCAGCATGTTAAGTACACTTGTAAATGCTCTTCAGACCAAGTGTATTTTTAAACCTGGTTCCTGGTGGTTGATGACGAGGTGGTGAGAGCTTGCTGACAGTCCTGTGCCCTTGAGAGGCAGGTGTATCCTGCTGCTGAGGGCTGAGTACCTAAGAAACGGCAGCCTGCTTGTCCTCAGAGTGCCTTTGATACAGGACAGAGTTTTCATCTCACAGTGGGCCCACTCAGACACGTGTGACTGGTGTTGTCCTAAGCCTGGGAATGGAGGCTGTAAGCTGCAGGGCCCTTTGCTCAGACACACACACACACACAGAGCGTGGCTGTTCCCTGCTCCGATGCCCCATCAGTGCCATGTCTGCCCTCTCTCTGCAGGTGGCATTGGCGAGGCCGTTTGTGCCGCTGTCGTGGGCGAGCCCGGCGTCACCGTCGCTCGCCTGGCTGTGTCCCACGTGCCCCGCAGCGGGAAGCCAGCGGAGCTGCTGAGGATGTTTGGCATTGACAAGGATGCCATCATGCAGGCGGTGAGGGCGGCCGTGTCCAAATCCAGGAACGCGGAGTAGCTCGAAGCATCTCGTGCTGTGTAACAGAAGAGCTGCGTTGGGGGAGGTTAAGGCAGGCAAAGGTGCTTTATGTAGAGAGTTCTAATAAAAATACCAGCTTAAAAAACCTTCTGGGTTGTAATCTCTTCTTTTGCCTGTGGGGTTTGGTGTAATGGGGTAATACCTGAAGGTTTTGAGTCCCTTCTCTCTGCGTTGCCCCCAGCCATTTAAAACCAAAGGCAAGGAGGAAGTACCCAAGGTGCTGGGTGATGCTGACATGGAATGAGATGTTTCAGGTCCTGGGGAACCAATGGAAAGGTGGGGCCCAGCAGAGCCCTGCGCTCAGGGAGGACATGCTCAATGGTAGTGCAGAGAGGACAAGCTCAGTGAAGGAAGTTGAAACTCTTCATAGAAACTTGCAGTGTTGAGTGCTTGGCTGATGCTGCAGCAAGAGTGAAGCTGAGATGGACTAAAGAAGGATCTGGAAGAGCAGGAAATTCCCAGATACCCAAGAGGATGCAGCTCAATGTGTAAGTTGCTTTTTTTTTGAGAACCGACTTCTCATGTGACCTGCTCTAAGTGGCTGAGCTGTTCTTCTTGCATGGTGAGATGCACTAGGTGACTTTTTAAATGTTTTGCTGGTTTTAAATGTTTTTTGTATTTTACCCTTAAGCAGTTTCTGTTACAATTAAAAATTCATTGCTGACTGCAGAGTACCAAATTTGAAACATTAAGTATTGAAACATGTTTCTCATCGTGACTGTTCCTCAAATTGCCTTTCAGAAAGGCATCAGACAGCAGAGGACACTAAAAACGCCCTTTTCATCAGAGCAGGGTGACTGCATAGTTTTCAGTTCACCCAAAAGCTATTTGCCACTAACATGGCTAGAGTGGTCTGAACAAGACTTTATTTGCAGACTAACACAAAATATACAGTATTTTGGGATGGTGGAATATTTCTACAAAGACATGTAAAATAGTCCATGTAAATGAAAATATATACTATAAAATAACTTGTATTCATTCTTCTTGCACAATTTAGCCCTTGAGGGGTTGGGTGGCAGCTGTGCTGTGTTGGTGCAGGCCTGAGTGCAACTGTTGGTGTTTCTGGCAGTGCAGCTGGAACTGCAGGCAAGGGTGATCGACACTGCTGCTTCAAATTACATACAACAAAAAAGAACCTTTCTGATTTTCTGAGCGAGGCTTGAAATTGTTCCTGTAAAACTCTGAGCTGTTTGGGTTTACAGCTTTCAGATTGACATTTCCTTACACGTCCATGTTTATGGCTTTTTCTCTCCAGCTTGTTGCCTTCATCATTCTGTGGATATGAAGACCTTACATTTTTACTAAAAATTTAAAGATACCCCCTGTTCTTGCAGTCTTCCTATGATTGCATTAGCCCTACAGCCTTGCAATGTGTAACACATCCCTATAAAATGAGAGGAATGTCAAAGTTCCATGTTTATTTTACTCAAAGAAGGAAAAAGGTTGGAGGATGAGTCAAATCAAGCGCTTTGTTTTTCCCCTGAGAAAAGATGAAATTTGCTGTTGTTAATAATCTCATTACTGCAGCACTGTGTCAGTGCCTGTAACATCTCCCCAGCTCTCCTCGGGTGAAACCGCTGCCCGCCCACTGCTCCGAGTTCTGCCACAACCAATTCATCAGCACCGGCACTGCCGGGGCTCAGCTGGGAGAGCAGTACCGGCCTCTGCCTGCTCTGGGCAGCACAGCAGGGAGGAGGAGGGGGCCACAATCCCTACAGAAACAGCCAGAGCCTAAGCCAGAACCAGCACAGGACAACATTGGTCTGTTGTTGGTTTTGGTACAGCCAGGCAGAGTAGCGTGGTTTGTTACAAATGAGAGATGCATCACCACATGGCTGCCTGGGGCAGGGAAGGTGAATGTGTTTATATTTAAATGGAATTAAACACAAAGCTACATCTCGATTGTTTTCCAAGCTCTGGTGAGCCACAAACTGCTTTGGAATCCAGAGTGGGGCCCTGTATCCCAGTTTCAAGTTTATTTTTGAGAGAAAGGAGTGATGTTTTTCAGAGGTTTCACATTTCAGTATTGCACATTGGCCATTGGGTTGTTAGGTTCACCTCATACAGCAGTTCCTTTAGTACCGGAAATTTGGACAGCCAGGTTTGGGGAACTCTCCTGAAATACTCCTCCTAGGCAGCTTTCCCCATACCTGTGGGATGAAGAAAAAGACATATGTCATGACTGCTGTGCTCAGATTGTGCTGTATCCATGCAGCTTTTCAACATTCTTTGTGTTTTGTGTCCATGGACACGGCTAAATGTGAGCTAGGAGTCAGCCTGAAGACCCAACAAGTGAAGTCTCCCCACACTCCCTGAGTTTTTATTTAAGCTACAGCATTCTTATGCAGACACTGCCAGGAGATAGTACCCCCTAGAGGGTAGAGTATTAAAAATGTGAAAATGTTCTGCCACAGGGAAAGAGTCAAGACTAATTCATTTTCAAACCCAAGCAGCTGTAATGAACTGTAGTAAAATATTCCTTTTTTTTTAAGGCAGTAAGATTGGAAATTGTCATTTAAAGGAGTTGGTCTTGATTCTTGACCAAACCAAAGTACCCAGAAAGGCACAGAGAAGACAGATGCTGTCAGTAAAACGAGCACTATTACCTCTTGGCCTGAATCTGTCAATCAGAGGAACAAAGGTGTCAAGGATGCTCCGAATTCGGTACACTGGTTGTGAAAACAAATGTAGAAGATAAGCAACATAAAAAAACCATTAAAAAATAGAAAAATGGCAACACCCAAACACTGACACTCGTTTAAACAAGCACATCTGCAATATCATTAATAACAAAGATCAGACTGAGGCATGAGAGGACCATCCACAGCCTCCCACCATGTTAACATGAGATTACAGAGAAGACAAGTTCTTGGCAGGGGAGCCAGAACTTGCTGCTCACGGCAGCTCTCTTACACCATCCCTAGGGATTGCCAAAATGCCCAGGTTTCAATATTTCCAGTAGCTGCTGCCACCCAAGTTCTGCCCCGAGCTCCTCCTCAGTCCCAGGGGAAGGCATGGCAGCCGGCATGCACAGCATCGTATCCGTCGGATCTGGGAAGATGGGCCTTGCTGCTAAAATTACACGTTGTCATGGCAACGCTGCATTCGGCCATTGCTGCAGAAAGAGGTGACTCAGGGGCTTGTGATCATTGAGAAGGAAAAATGAGTCAACCTCTCCCTTCAGTAGCATTAAGGCTGCTTGGCTGCAGCCCCCCTGTAACTGGGAGATGTTGGGGGGCAGTTACGTGGTGAGTTACGGAATCCCGACCCTGGCGGGTTTATGGCCCTGTGGTGACTGTGTGACCTTGTCCTCAGCACAGGGACACAGCTGCTGCTGCAGGGACACTCACCTAGACCAAAGTATATGCCAGTGGTTTCCAGGGAAGCAAAGGTGATTAAACCAATCCCAAGAGAAATAGTCCAGTCTAAAGCAACAAAATAAATGTGAGCTTTGTTCATTTTTCTAGAGTGCAACAATTTATCCTTCTACTGAATCTTGCCTTACCTTTGTGGTAGTAGTAGCAAACTAGTAAAGCTCCAATTGCAAAGCAAAGAATGACAAAATGAAAGAATTCATCTGAAATTGAGAGGAAAGATTAGGTCACAACTGCAGCCATGGCCCTTCCAAATCCACCTTTAGGTACAGAGCATCACTCCCAGAATGACACAATTTCCCTGAGATTTCTCAGGCACTAGGCTCAATGCTGTGAGAAACCTTGATGATTTTCATCAAGAAGCCTTGATACACTTCAACAAAGTACCCATGTTGGAAAAATAAAGGGTTTTTTGAACCAGAGTTCTTATTCTGGGACTGAGGTTCAACAGGTTGGACATCAGTTTGATTTAATAAATCAATTACCATCCTTCCGTATGCCCATCCACCGTACTGTCCACTGAGGGGGGCAAGTGCTCTCCTTCTCATTTGCTATAAAAAAAGAGATGTCTTTTATTGCCATGGAACTGTGAAATTAAGGAGTTTAAAGTTTATTTCCCTTTTAGTGTCTGAAATAGATTGCCAGAGCAGAATATATGTAAAACTGTTTGTTGGCCTGCGAGCCTTTCAGAAAGATCAAATTAGCAATTTTAAAATCACTCCTTCAAAGAGCATGGTTTTAAAAATGAGTTTTGAAAAAAAGTATAACCAGATGGCTGCATCAACAATACTGAATTGTTTTAAAGCACTCTGGGTCTTTTCTGCCTCTTCTGGGACAATCCATAGTCTCAGAAGGGCAGTGGGGGAGTAAAGCCATTGTACAAGGGAGCTTCAGTTTGATTCCTGGGTGCTCTGCACAACCACAGCTACAATAATAAAATCCCCTTCACTACTGAGGGTGTGAGAACTGTCCCTCTACTTACACCTGATGTCAAGTACTTCTGCACCTCCCAAAATAAGACCTGCTGCTGAAATGAGTCTCCTGCAGCTACACTGGCATAAAGAAAAAACAATGGAAGAACAAACAAGCTATTTTAGAGGTTTAAACATAGAGCAATTTGCTCTTTGTCAGGAGCAGAGTTGCCAAATTCTCTTTTTTCTCCAACTGAATTGCCAGAAAGAGCTGAGTATTTTACCATCTCTCTAATGATGGGTTCAGCAGCAGTTTTGTCCTTTCCTCTTTGTTGGTGGCTTGAGCAGCCCCTGAGGCACCTGCTGCACCCAAGCCTTTGGGAGTTGATTCAGCACAAGTTTCAGAGGCTGATTTCCCCTACACTGGGCTGTGCATCCAGGCAACCCCTGCCTGGCAGTGAATTTTCTCTAAAGATGTAACAGGTGAGTACTGGAGGTGTCCTTCACATGAGCTGGAGACTTTTGCTGTGGTGCTTTTGAACCACGGAGCAACTAAACCTTGCCAAGAAATTCTGGTCTGGGTCACCTCATACAGGCATCACATTTTTGACTCTTTGAGCAGTCTGGATTGACCACATTCTAGTTTGGGGGCAAACTCAGTTATTTTCTTGTTAATAACACAGCATTGCATTATTCTGACTCACAGATACAACTCTGTGCAGTTGGATGAATGATGTGTAGATAAAGAACTTAGCAGAACATCAATTCACACTTGGCAAGAGTCTGTCCTGTATTACTCTACTTCCTAAATGCAACAGTCTCACTGTAACTTTGCATCACGGAATGATTTGCACAGTATTTCTTCTATTAAAGCATTCCATGTTAATACCCATTTTCAGCCTTCTACTTTTTGATTAGACAATCTCTAGGCATCAAGGAGCTGGTATTGCCCTCATCACTAAGCAAAACTCAGTCCTGAAAGAGCATCCACAAGATAAACTTTGGTTTGCATGTTTGTACTCACCATCTGCATCTGAATCTTCTCTTCTGGCAATCTCTGAAAAGCAACATAGTTTTGTTATCTCTGATGGAAAACATATAAATATAGAGTATGTATGCTCCCATTCTCAGCACTAACAAGCCCAGTGAGTAACCACCTATCTGCAACAAAACCTGAGGCAAGTGGCAGAGAGGCCAAACACCAGCTGGAAAGTACCATGACCCTTTCTGCACCTGGCAACGTGGGGAGAATATGGCACTGCAATGGATCCCTCTGCCCTGGTGTTCTGTGTGGCTTCCTGGGGACAGGTAACTCAAAAACCTCTCCAAGGGATTATACTGCAATTTATATCTTCTCCACTGCACAGAACAGAAGTGATTGAACAGATGTCCTCTCAAAAGGCTGCTCCACTGGGCTATTTGCCTCTCCAAACTCATCCTGTGGCCTTGGCCTGGGCACAGGAGTAATGCAATTAAGCCATTGGCAATTTCCTGCTTTGGGCTTTTTACAAACATTCTGGGGCCGTGCAGCAGTGTCTGGTGGGAGGAAATCTGCTTTCAGACTGCCTGTCTGTGCAGGCCTCTTGGCTGGCATTGTTGCTCTGTTGCCCGACATCTGGCTTTCACCTGGCACCTCCTGCTGGGAATGCTGTGAGCTAAGGCAGGAATGCATCCAGAGCCAAGCCTCACTGCTTGCAGAAACCAGGTTCCAAGTCCCTCCCAGGCTTCAGGGAATGCTAAAAACTGCCTCTAGCTTTTTTGGCAAAGACTGAACAGTTGCCCAACAGAACTGCTGAGTTTTCCCCTAAAAAGGATGATGACTGCTGTAGCTGATCTTGTGAGAACCTGGCAGGCCCAGGAAAATAGGTTAATCTGCTAGAACACCCTGTACAAATCACCTGCTGTCAGCCAGCCACCACCACAGCCTTGCAACAGAATGTCTGCACCATGCCCAGGCCCAACACCAGGCTAACTGGAAACCAAAGGATTTACAGCCAGGGAGTTATTTTTTAATGTCTCAGCAGGTCAGAAAGAAGACACTGCAGGATGAGGTGACCTGGCAACACTTACCTGAATCTCTGTAGGGAACCACCTCTGCTGGTATTCCTAAAACACGACACAGAGATGAGGCAGGTTAATACCTGCAGTGAGTGTGTGTGTCTGGTGCCAGTGCCAGTCCAACAGCTCCCTGAGATCAGTGCAGGTGTGTAACAGAGACAAGGAAGAGACCAACTCTAACTCCTGAGAGAGGGTGGCTCTGCTGGAGGTTGTGCAGTCAAAAAGTGGGAAATGACTGAATTATGACCCCCCCATATTCCACCTCTCCAAGTATCTGGAGTCAGGTAGAATCAGACTCCTGTGAGACAGATTAGATCTCCTAATGGCAACTTAAATGAGCTGCTCTTATATCTGGGCTGAGGTCAGTTTAAGACATTAATCAAAACATTAACACTTTACATTTTTTACATCCATAGTTCTCTAGCTATTTCTGCGTATTGACACAGCACATTTTCTTCATCTGCATTGTACTTATTTTCCATTTTTCCTTTGGGAGGAAAGGAGAAGCCTCAGGAACAAGGTGGTCCTCGCTGATGATCTCCAGTCAGGGCTGTGAGCTGACTGCAGCCCTTGTAAGTAGTGGCTGTGGCAGATGTTTTCAGAATCCTTTTACTGCATTTCAGTGGCAGCTGTGCAAGCCCAGGCAGCAGGACTCCTCCCACAACAGCAGATTTTGCTGCTTTCCTGGTTCAACTCTGAGCACAGGGCATGGCTGAGTGTTAGCATTTGTTGAGCTTCATCTCGTGGGAAAGATGAAGCTCTTGCCTTTCCTACAGCCAAATTCTGACTTGTCTTTCTTCTACATCTACACACGTTAATACACCTTCGTTCAACAGCCAAACCAAAGAATGCAAAAAAATTATCCCTTTTTGGTTTATATTGGTTGCCTCTAGTAAAAGCCAACACTCTTGTCACTTTGTCCTACCTCCAAGTAACTGGCCTTCAGTCTTCTGTCTTCCTAAATCTTCCTCATCACTGTCTGGAGAAGAGAAAGTGTTTGTTCATCAGAGTAAAGAAAAACGTGCTAGTAGCATCAGAAACAGCAGCACTGCAGTTGTTTGCTCATAATATAATCATATGAAGGTAAAAATCAAGGCTTTGAAGTGGAAGGATCACTACTGGCTGCTTTTACCTTACAGTTCTCTTCAAAGCTAGCTGAATAGGTGAAACTCGGCAAAACCTGAAGCTGGAGTAACTTGTACAAAGGGCTGTAGTGAGAAGCTATAATCTTTTACTTGGGGAAGGAATCTTGCAGCAGATTTCTATGTTTCTGAAACCAACTTCCCCAAGAGTGGAAGGCAGCCACTATTTTGCTGATCATGAATCAGGTACTGATGATTTTCTGTGTTCTCTCTTTTGCACAATTTCTTACTTTATTCAGAGCTATGCAGAATTGCCACTGAACTGCTGCACATCTCCTATGTCAATCCTCACAAACATGCAGTCAGACTAAGATATGTACCAGGGAAAATAAAATAAATCCTCTTTACCTTGTGTATCTTCATCCATGGACTCATGGGATGAGTTTTCAGACCTTTTTTCCTCTTCTGAATATACAGAATTCCTTTCCAATCTCTTCAGAAGCTTCAATTTTTCATCTTTTTTTTATAAAGAGAGGAAAAAAAATCCCAACTAAATTTTCTCTCTTTTACAATTACAGATTTCACAATGCTTTATTAAAGTTGCCCAACAGGAAATCAGACCCTTTCTCTAATTTCAGCTGTGTTTTTTGCACACAAAGGATAGTACAAAGCATCAAATGAAAGCATCATACACACTACAGTTTAGACTTTCTTAAATGGTTGTGGTAGATGCCTGAAGTTTCACATTCTGGCGTTTAATTATCCATAATGTTACCCCCGTGCAAATTCCCACTCCCCGAAGCAGCAGCTGCAGCTGAACGAGGCTTCAGCAGGAGAGGAGTGGCTCACCCTGCCCTGGGCTACTTCTTCCAGGGTTCCCTGTGCCGCGGCTCCAGCTCCCTCTCGTGGCACAGGAGCACAGCCCTCACAGCCAGGCCACACCAGGATCCCAACCGCTCCTGGCTCCTGGGGCCAGGGGTGACTCTGAACAGCTTCACACCCAGCTCTGTGCTCAGGGCAGGGGGTTTTAAGCATCTCTTCATTAGGAGGTGCAGGATTTGGGCACAGGCAGGCAGATGGGATTCCTTCTCCTCCAGCTCCTCGAGGCTGCTCACAGCCCGAGGGCAGGAAAAGGGTCTTGTTACCAACATTCCTGCTCTGACAGATGACTAAAGCTGTCAGGTCAGAGGTCCTCCCAGGCTGGGAGGCCTCTCCCCTACAAGAACATGTTTAATCAAGGCAGAAGCAGGAACAGGATGTCCTTGAGGGTCTCCAGTTAAATTCAGGGTCATCTTAAGTGAGTGCTGCTCTGTCATCTATTAAAGACAGTTAATGACTATGGACCCTGTGAAACTGCCCTTACTTTCTTACTGCACAACCAGGCAAACAGGTCTCTTTTATCTTGTTCAGCACCCAGTGTGCCATCCCCTGTCCATTTCTTTTAGTTTTACATGTGCTGCTAGGGAATTATTTGCAAAAATATTTTCCGTGGCTTAGCTCTGATTTCTTACCACTGTGAGTGCTCAGAGGAGTCCTGGTTGGCTGGATAACAGTCTGTGCAAAAAAGTCAGGGAAAACTTTCTCAGGTCAGAGAAACTTCTTTGGCATGCTCTCTCCCTAAACACAGGTGGGTTTTTTTCCCCAGAAGCAGCCAAGTCAAACTACAGTAAAATACTAACTTTGGCTCCCATTACCACCTAACTGCCTTTCCTGCAGCAACACATCCAGACAGTTCAGTTATGTTCACTAACAATCACTTCCAAACACATATCAGAGTTTTCAAGCTGCTGTCAAGTCTCACTGGCACTGCAGTAATTTTAAAAAACAGCTGACAGAAGATAGGTAGCACTCACCTTTTCCCTTGGAGCTGGGCAGCTGCCTGTACCCTGATGGGCTGGATGTCTTCAGCAAAAGGTAAAGAAGAGCCATTGCCCTGACTCCTTTCTTCTCCACAGCTTTCAGGCAGGCAGCACAGCCTCCAGGGAGGACATCACAGCTGCTGAGGAGCTGAAAAGAAGGTAAGGAAATAGTAAACAGTCTTTCCAAAAAAACACAGCCTGTAGAAGCACACCCTGATGGGCAAATGAGTGTATCTCACCCTGTGAGAAACGTAACCCCCTGCTCCTACTATACAAAGGGGAAATCGGGGACGAAGAGTAATGCCAAAGATGAGAAGAGAATGTACACTCCATTCAGCAACTCAGAGCAGAGCCATCAACTGGGAAAAACAGCATGGTGGGCAATAGTTAACTATCCAGAGAGCTGGAGAAATGCAGCTGTAGGGTCTGGAAATGGCCATGCAATTGCTGCAGTAACTTACAGCAAAATGTCACTAACTATGGTCCTGCCCGGAACAGTGAGCTGAACTGATCCTGAGGAATTTATACAGAGGCAGTTATTTTTGCACATGGAAAGCAATGAAGTAAAAAGCAGTGGCCTCAACCTCATTTATCTAAGTGTCCTGTTACACCTTTTAATATATTTCAGCACATCAGATAATGGGACTGTATGTTCTCTCCCCCCATAGTACAGTAGAAAAGTGTCTGCATAACAAGGATAAGTGTTTCTTTGGTAACTTACATTGTTCTTTTCTTCAGTATTCAAGATAGGTGGGTCAGTGGCAGCCAAGCATTTTACAAGTGATTCCCAGAAGGACTGGTTCATTTTCTCATGGTTCTCCAAGTACTTGGCATCAGCAGCAAAAACCCTCTGGAAGATGTCTGTGAGGAAAGCAAGGCTGTCACTATGCAGCAGTAGAGGGGGGTTGTATGGCAGTGTTCCTGTGGTGCTCAGTGCACGTGTGGTGACAAACACCAGGCTCTAACACACAGCCCAATACCAGCACCGAGGAAAGAGAGTGGTGCTGTATTGTATAAAGCACCTCAGTTTGCCAAGAAACAACAGAAAAATGTCAATAGTCCATACAAATTACTGACATCTCTGTGATGCTGTTGTCTCAGTTAGAGAAGCACAGCAAGTGTTCCCAAAGCATTCCTAGCTATTTAACAGGTGCTTATTCTGACCATGCTGTTTTACAGACAGGCATGGATACCACGGTACTGAGATTGCTCATCAGGCATTTAATGCACAGCAGTCTCCTTCATGTATCTAAATTCCCACTTGCATGTGCACAAAACCTAACAGGAGCCTGTGGAAGAGCTGGGAATTGACTGCTGGTCTCTCTTTTACAAGCAAGGAGATGGATAGGTTGTGTTTTCAGAGGAAATAAGTTTCATTGACTCATGCCTGCCCTGGCAAACACTGCTGTGCAGCGTGCATGAGCCAAAGCTTGGATCCTTGCGTGCTCCCCTCACCTTGCTGTTCTCCAGTAAGATCTGGGATTGGGACATCCAAGTTCTCCATTGCTGTGCCTGTTTAAAAGGGGAGAAAGAGCATATTTAGAATCAGGTCACTGATCTTCCTGGTTTCTGTTTTCAATTTTCTGCAAACACAGCATCTCTCTCTGGGCCTTCCAGTTTTGAAATTACTTCTCTGTTTCACATCATGATTCATTTACCCTGCTGGGACCCAATTCTTGACTCCTCTGAGTGAGTCCTACTGGCCATTGGTTATTAGGAAAGAATAAAAGTCTGATCATCATGAGTAAAACAAAAAGAAGTCAGACTTGATCATTCACATTGTTGTTTTGTAAAGCTACCAAGCTGTCTAATTAACTATTTACCACAGATGTGAGTAACCTAATAGGGCCTGTTCCATTCACGAAACAGAACAATTATCCTGTACCTCTGACATCCTAATACTTAAAACGTATCAGCCAGGAAAAATAGCAGAAATAGTTCCTAGGAAAGTCCCACGAGACTTTGAAACTTGTCTCACAGAAGACTTTGATGCTTCAACACCCGTTCTTTCCAAGTTGACAGAAAAAGGAAATTTCCATTAACTTTAGCTTTATGAATTACAAATTTTTAAGTGTTGATCCCATTTTAAATACTGGTATTTGCCACAAAACAAACATTCTGTCATGCCCAAAATACAACGTTTCCTTTTGTTTTGATAAACTTGCCACAAATTTCGGCCTGAGGCTGGAATATTCTGATGGTGCACATTTTGTGGTGGCTGTGGTTCTGAACTGTTGCCTCTGCCTAGTGTGGTCCAGGCATCCTGCACTGACGCATCTCTCCTCACGCAACATTGCAACTAACCCACAGTTGTAGTGAGATACGCAAATAAAGATTTTTGCCGAGCCTGAAGCACAGTTTTCACTATGCAGGACACAACAGGTAAACAGGTTATACCTCCACACTTTTTCTTACAATATGACTTTTGGATCCATTCAGCAAAACACTTCCAATCAAGTACTTTGAAAGTTAAGTATATCCTTCAGATTTTCCTGAGGAAAACCTGTTTCTTTTCTTACTGGCATTTTCAGTTCTCTAGAGACCATCATATCAGTCCAAAAAATATTCTAATACATAACCCAAAACAGGTCAGTTAATATTTTCAGAAGGATACTGTAACACACAAGCAAACACAAACAGAACAAGTTTTTAGGGTGTCCGTTCTCAGACAGAGGAAATTAGACAGAAACAGACTTCAAAAGACTTGTGGGAAAGTTACATAACCACTTTCAAAGGCTCAGCTCAGAAAACATGGCTTACCTGCCTCCAAAGCGTATTGTGAGAAGACAATATTTTAAGAACATTTTGAAATTATTTCCTGTGATGGATCTATGCAAAAGATCTACAGATCTTTCCCTTTCCCTGACTTACATCCAGCCTTTGCTGCTGTAGCTGTGGCAGCAGCCCTGTGGGAGCTGTGAGCCTGTGAGAACCCGATAGGGAATGCAGGAAATGCATCTGTCCCCTCTGCTGGGTAACCACCAGCTGATGTGGAAATGTAGGAACCCAGCACACCACACCCTGGACAGACTCGTTCTTGGCCACTCAATAAAGAATGTCAGTTCTATGCACTTGTGTATCTCCAGCTACAATTTTCTGCCTTTTTCAGTCTCTTTCTTGCCTCCCTATTTGCTCAACTTAGACCTTGCAACAGTTGCTTGTTTAAGCTTAAATCCTTTAGGCCTCTCTCTGGACCACACAGTCAAAATACCAAGCCTAAAGGAACAGAAGTACTTTATATTTAAGCTTTTTTTTTCCAACTGATTAATTCCATTTCAAAAAATAATTTATAAATATCCAGATATTTTACTGCAGAGTGAAACTCAGGAGGTTTGTCTTTGGGGTTCCTAACACCTACTGAAGGCCACTTTCAGTGGCAATTCAAGGCAACAGGCTCTTGCCCTGACAGGAACCTGTCACAGCAGCTGCCCTATCCCAGCTTTGCATCATTCCAAAGATAAAGTGAGCAGGTGGGCACTACCTGACCTGTCCTGCCACACACACAGGAAGGGCAGATTCAACACTGAGGGCAGGGCAGGCACTGTCAACGTCATTCTCATCTGCTACCAGACTGATTTAGTTTAAAACTGCTCATTTGCTGGCCCAAATGACCAGACTGCTCAGCTGTTCCAGCAACAGAAACACAGTTGCCTAATGCATTTTTGCATCCTGCTGTGGTAAGACCTGGATGCCCCAAGAGGATCCAGAAGCAACCGGCATCTGCTCCCATCTCCCTTTCTGTGCCTCTAGCACAGCCTGGCCCAGTCAGTCACCAAGATTTACATTAACCAAGGAAGCTAGGTACCTAATTTCTCTTGGACTATGCACAATTAATTCCCCTGTGGCTCTTACAGAAAGAAAATCAGATCTAAACAAAGGATAAGTATAGGTGCTTAATTATTGTATGTTTTGAAAGTGACTTAGTTGATTATACCTCATAACGAGAGAAGGCTGATATACTGGCATTTCAGCCTGGCCATGAGCTCACTGGGGAATAACATGAACAAAAGACCTCACCTTGCTTTCCCCAAAGTAAAGAGGATTTAATTGCAGTGAGGTCTTTTTAATGTGTTAGGATAAAATTTGTGTGCAGAGTCAGATTTAGAAAGCGAAGCTAACAACTTCCACACACAACAACATTTTGCTTAGCTGATGAAATATATCTGAGGAAAATTGCTCAATGGGATAACAAAAAAAAAGCAAATAAAGTAAAATAAAGTTATTTTGACTTCAAGACAAAAATCAGACAATTCTAAACCTTTTCCCTTTGAAACTACTTCTGCCTTTCATTTTAAGTTATATGCTGACACCTAACCCTGCTAAATTTTATTTTAAACACAAAGTCCCTCAATGCCCTTCTCTCAAACCAAACCAAACCAAACCAAACCAAACCAAACCAAACCAAACCAAACCAACCCAACCCAACCCAACTTCTTAAAGCACACCTGCAAGTCTTAGGTTAGTCCTAGCAGCTGGTTCCACAGGGACACGTCCTGGAGGGCTGTGGCCGTGGTGAAAACTGGGTTTCTTCCAGCGAGACAACAAAAACTGATCCACACCAGCTCGATTTCAAACCGTTCCTGCTCCAGTCTCCTTGGGCTGTGGTAGTAATTCTGCTACCCTTCTGCTTGCATTCCTGTTGTCAAATATTGCTGAAATGCGACACAGAAATAACAAAACTCAGACTTTTCACTTTCCTTGAACACAGGCGGGTAGAGATACCCAGCAAGTGCCTGTCACTGTAGGGAGGGCAGCTCCCCAGGCTCGCTCTGACTGGCCCCATGGGGGTGAGCAAGGAGCAGGCACAGCCCATCCACTCCTTGCTGCAGCTCCAGCACTTCCTTCCTCTCCTGGCTTTCACAGCAAGCCCAGACATGGTGGCTGCACTGCTGCCAGCCACACACCTGTAAGCCCGGGGGGTTGCTGCCCATTTTCCAGCTCTGCCGTAAGCATTGACGTGCAACATTTGAAATTACCTGGTTTGTGTTTCTCCTTTCACGCTGTGTGCCTCTCTGTGGTTGTTGCAAACCTCTGAAGGGCAGAAAATGAACTCATCAGAAGGCAGAAAAGTTCATGCTTGTAGCCTGAGTAAAATTAAGACAAATCTTTCTCTATGCATAAAGTGTTGGACTTGCCATGAGGATTTTAAAGAACAAAAACTATTTAAAAGATGGGGAAGTAAAGTCACAAAGACTTGAGTCACGAAGAGAGGTTATAGGGAAGTCCTGTAACCCACACAGCACCAGAACCCTTTTTCTGTACAGTGGCTTGATGCCTCAGACAGCAACCAACAACCCAGCAGCATACCAAGAGCCAGCACACAGCCCCCAAACACCCTCAGGCTTGACTCCAAGAAGCTCCTGAACCCCTCCCCAGCACTCACCTTCAAGGCTGTGCGGTGGTTCAGGATCCTGGGTCAGGGATCCCAGTGCCAGTCCTGGCTTGTGCTGGGGGTGGGTGGGAAGGCATCGGGGCTGGGGCCTCACGTGGCCTCCCCTGACTCACGGGGTGAGGGGCGGCGGCTCCGTGTCATCTTCTGGCTACGGAGGTCACTCTCCAGGCGTGCGTTCCCATGTCCCTGAGCTCTGGGGAAGGTGGCCAAGGGCCAATCCCACCAGCACACAGAGAGGAGCTGGGCAGCTCCCAACTGGTCTCAGGCACTGATGGTCCTCAGTAGCCCTGAGCAGCCAGGACCCCTCACTCCAGCCTGTGGCTGCTCCAGCACAGCCCTTGCTCAGGCTGGAGACCCAGGCCCACTTGCTTGGCCTTCCTGGGACATCAGGGGGGCACTGGGGACATAGAACCTACTCTGTGGGGAGAGGCCCTGGGCTCTCATAAAGCTAAGCAGGGACACCATGATGGGGGTTTGGAGGCCCAGGCATGCTGCCCTCCTGCTCAGGGCATCCCAGGGAGGCACAGGGGGAATGCCTGTGTAGCTGGGTTGATGACAGGAAAAGGAAATGTGCCTTCCACTCCACCTGTCCCCAGCAGCCACAGAGGGTGCTGACACCACCAAACCTCTGGCTCTGCTCATCCTATATCCATTGTAAGGTCATTGGAGCTCGCCTCCAGCCCTTCTCAGCCACCTGACACACACCTCTTGAGCACAACTACCTGTAGCCACCCCAGAGCTGTTTTTGCTGATCAGGGCAGCTGCTCCTTCACTCACAGGTGATGGTTTCTGACCCAGCCAGCCTTCACCACAAGGCAACACGTGAGTAGGAAAGGACGGGGCAGATCCCTCTGGTGCACCAGAGCAGAAGGCAGCAGCAGATACTTGGTCACCTGAAAATGCGTGTGAAGAGTGACAGCTACTGTCAAAGGGGACTCCTTGGGACACTCCAATAGCACAGTGGCTATTGATTACACAAGGTGTGGTCATGTAAGGCATTTGTCAAATCCAGCTAACGCTTTCACCCTGGTGCAGTTGGTGCCCCAGGAAGGGTTGTATTCCCTCCCTCTGCTCTCCTCACTTCTTCATCTCCTGATGCTTTTGGAGAGACCAGGATACAGATAAAGTTAGTTATAGTTCCTGTAGTAGGTGTGCGTTTCTTTCGCTTATTTTTCTTTTCCAATTTGTTTGGCTGTTTGCTGTGCTTTTTGATATTTTTTAGAGGAGGAAAGGATTAGGTTTTGGGTTTTTTTAAGCAAGGTGTTCCATTACTTTTCTGTAAGTGCCTATTCAAGTGCCTTGTCTCACCTACCCTGACATTTTTAATTTCATGTAACATTGAACACTTAAAGCAGCTAATACACTGCATCTACTGCTGGGAATAATATTATCTAATGAATTAGACTGCTTTATCATGTATTACATGTGTTTACTTGGCCCTTATTTGGGAACTGTCCTCTGGGAGATTTAAGAGAACAGTGATTTATTCTTTGTATGCAGGGAAAATTGCTTCCAGGAGGGGTTTAAAGAGGTGAGACACAGGCAGAGCAGCTCTTATCCTTGACACTAATTGGGTGCAGTGTCTGTGTGGATTTGTGACACAGGCAGGTTGCATGAGAAATGTAGAAATACTCCTAAGCGAGTGTAGGAGGGGCCCAGTGATGGTACATAGAGTAGTAATTGCTCATTAAGTCATCACATTTCTGACAGATTAAAACATTCCCATTACTCCTCTTGCCCTACCCTGACTTTCATCCAATGGGTTGGTTAAATTACTCCCTCCTGTACATTTATTTAGTTGCTACTTATTTTCCTTCAAATAAAGTCTGCTTCAACAATTGTTGTGAACCTGTGAAACTCAGGTAACTGCAGGGGGATTGTATCTCACTGCCGGCTGCACTTTGCAGGCTACGGGTAGTTTACAGCTATCTTTCTGGTTTTAAACTATGAGACTTTTGAGAGAGAAGAAAAAAGCAACAAGCAGTGAGTACAACCCACTCCCTCACCTTCCAGACCATCACTGAACCAGTAACACCCTGTTATGCTGAAACCATGCAAAAGCTGTTTGCTTTTGGCTGGGACAAAGACTGAGGCTTAGCCATGAAAGCTTTTGTGGAATCATATGAGAGTAGATCATGTTGCACCTTACTAAGATCATCTGGAAATTTTTTTTCTCATTCTGTACCCTTCTGTGGAATTACTTGCCATAATAAATAATTAATTGTATTAGTATTTCAAATTAAAACAGTAAAATTTTTGCCAAAGCCCATTAAATTGAAGAACTAGGCCTGTTTGAGTAGGCTAAATCAAAAGCCAGGATGCATCAGTCACTTCCTGGAGGATTACTGACCTCCTCAGGTGCTGCTATCAACAGCTCATGAGGCAGAAGAGTGAGTGACTCCAGTACTGACAAGCACAAGATCCTCTCCTTAATGGCTACAGGTAATGATGGAAATGTTCCTTCATTATGGGAGCTCCTCTTTATTTTGGTCAGCACATTACAGGCTCACAAATGGGCTCTGAGGGATGAGGCTCTGCAAGAGGGAAGGGGCTGTCTGGCCTCTGGGACATCGGCTGCTGGTCCTTCCAATTTAGCTACAAGGGCAGTTCTCCAGTTACAGTCTGGCTGCTGAAGCCCAGGCCCATCAGTAGGATGGACAGTGCAGCCCCAACACAAAGCACAAATCCGTAAAGGGCAGCCTGCTGCCTGACAGAGAAGTAGGGAACAGTGAACTGCTCCCAGTCCCTGGCCCAGCTGAGCCAAGTGCTGCAAGCAAGCATAGGGATCAACAGGAGTCTGAGGATCCTCTCCCCACCCACTGCCCTGACTGGAGTATTGCTTCCACTGCAAAAAACCCTCCTCAATACCTGCTTCTCTCCTCTTCCTTGTTCTCCCAGTTCCCTGGGCTCCCTTCCCATCCCCAGTCTTCTGGTCTAACAATAGGGCTGGAAGTACCTCATGGAAGCAGAGCCACAGGCAGGGGAGCAGGCATGCTCCCTGGGAAGCACAAGGAGCCTGAGCTTCAGCTGATCCTCCCTCTTGATAAAGCCCCTTTCCTCAGCACTTTTAAGCACACAAACAACAAGGATTTCAATATTTAATCCTGATGTTTTGTGGAATGGGTTTGGTCCTGAAATCCATTTTGTAACCCTGTCAGCGAGGCAGGCTGAGACCTGTCCCCCACTGCTTTGTCAGCGATGTGCCTGCCAGGAGACAGCAAAGTCAGGAAGCAGAGGAGTCTACAAAGGTAAGGAGGCATGGGTTGGTTACCTGGTGGTGTTACCTGTTGGCACAGGGGCAACACAGGCAGAGTCACAGAGCAGGGCTGGGGCTGGGCCAGCAGCTCTGTGCAACACTGACTAAACTGGCTGGGGCATCCCCCAGCCAAGGTGAACATCAGACTTCCCACAGGTCTGACTCAGAAGTCAGCAGGACTCTGAGTTTGATCTATCCATTGTTTCCCCAGGCTATTATTCTCATACTTTTGCTTCAGGACATACCCAACAGTAATCCTCCCCAAAAAGAGGGTTCTGTCAGCTCCTTCTGGCTTCATTGTTTCTGGGATATAAAGTGAAAACACACGAGCTGTGTCAGACTGCACGGGGAGAGGGATGGGGAAGGTGAGTGGAAAGGTGAGCTCATGGTACAGCCACCCTAAAGCTTTTATGTACTCCAAGACAAGTCCCAGGACGGGCAGAGCTCAGCAGTACTGCTGGCAGCTTTTGGAAATTGGACACAGTGAATCTGGAGACCTCCCATACTCCTGTGACTTTCCCATCTCACTGACCTGGGGAGCAGCAGCAATCCCAGGCTGGCAAGGCCAATCTTCTTGTGAGACAACTACTCCAGTGACATCCACTGCTGTTGGTGCCTTGGCACCAGGATGCAAGCAGACCCCCATCTTCTGGGATCTTTAAAATTCAGCCTTGCAAAGCTCTCAGGGTCAAAGTGCAGCTCTCCCTCACCAACTCGGCTGTGTCCTAAAACATTCCTCTCAAGATCACCTCCGCTCACTGAACTATCAGGTTCAATCACCTGCAACATAAAGGGGATGAAGGTACATTTGACTTTAAAACTGTTTCCTAAAATCAAGGCTTTGCTTGCAGTAGGTACTGAGAGAGCCCAAAGGGTATTCACTAAAAGCTAGAACTATTTGAGAAGTCTGGTCCAATCCATTCATCTTAAAAGATGTGCTCTGGATCAGAGACTGCAACCTTTGTGGGGTACGCAAAGTTGGAATCAAGCTCTAGATCCCTCTTCTGCTGACACCACACAAAGCATGATGCCAACACACCTTGTCCCTCACCCAGGATCAAAACATTCCCAAACCCCGGAGCCTCTAATGAGGACTGCTGGACTGCTTGTATCACTCCTTGAGGCCTGGCTGCCTGTCCAGCAGGCAGCCAGCCCTACAAGCCCACTGTCTGCCATCTCAGAGTGCAGATTTTTCTCAAGCTGGGCTCAGGCTCTCTAGGTCAATTCCAGCACCTTCATAAGGGGCTTCAAAACAGCTTCTCTGCAGTTCAGGCTCTGGGACAAGGTCTCAGACCACCAGATGGTCTCTGCTGACCATAACCAGAGCACCCAGCCCTCTCAGAAGATGAGGACAGCATGCTGCAAGGACAGAGAGGACACTGCCATCTCCTGCTACATTAAATGTGTGGTGGGAAGAACAGCACCACTAACACGCCACATAAATCAGTCATCTAAATTAGAATAAACAAATCCACTCCAGAAAAGTTTAATATAGGTTCCTGGGGCATCATATTCTGAAAAAAAAAAAGAAAACCAAAGTACAGTACAAAGAAAAGAAAGGCAAACAGAATTCCCCAGTATTTAAAATAATGAAATGTATCAAAGCTCCATCTGTTACAAGGCTGCATGTCACAGCAGCTGCTGGAAGAAACACTACCAGCCTGAGGACCAGGCTTCTCCACCTCCCAGAGATGGCCTGGAACAAACAGCACCCAACCAGAAAACCTGGTTCCTTAGGGAACTAGTAAGACTCCTTGAAAGGAAAAGGACAGAACTCTGCACCACAGTGAGCTGCCCAGCATCCCTGTTGGGAGATGAACCAAACAGGCTGATCCCACAATGCTGAAGCTCTGTGAGAGCACATATCCTGGGAGGAGTGGAACCTTCCAGCAGATGCCACCAACTGCATAGCAAAGCCTACTCCTTTGAGAAATCCTGGTATCAGAGGAAAAACAGCCATTACAACAGCCAGTCAGGAGACCAGGAAGGGATCTGAGACACACCACACTACCAGCTGGGAACAGAAACAAGCAATGGATCTCAAGTTAAGAGGTCAACCCAGTACAGCCCCAGTCCCAGGGATGTTTGTGGTACCCTGTCTCCCATTCAGTCTTTGGATTGAAGAATCTTAGCATAATTTAGGCAAGAACCTCTGCTGGTCTCTGCCTCACCCCCATTCCATTCAAAACACGGCCAACTTCAATGTCCAATCAGTTCAGGGCCTTCTCCAGATAAATACTGAGTTATATCCAACCATGGAGATCTCAGGACTCTGCTCCAGCACATCCACAGTAAGCAGTGCATGGGCCATGGCAGTACTTTTGATGTACTTGGGCTACATAGCAGCCACCTTGGAGCCAAGAGAGAGCTGCTTTCCTTCCATCTATCAATCTTCATGTGACAACAGTCTAATTTGATACGGCCCCTACACCTAAGGGCAGGGATCCATGGCTGCTCCACTCCACTGCAGGGCTGCTACAAAGCACTCATTTCCATGGGTACAACGCTCCAAAAGCAGCCCAGCCTCTCTGGTGTGCAGCCCAACCTGACAGTAACCACCATAAGAGCTGAGGGAAAGGCTGGAGGAGCACTTACTCAAACAGTGGAAAACACAGAGATTCCTATGGAGGATAAAACCTTGAGCTTGGAGGAAGATCTACATCAACAAGGAACCAGCTGATGTCAGACAACCTCAAAAATATAACACATTAAGTAACCCAGGTGTTCAGTAAACACTGCAGGCATGACACTGCCATCATGAAAAAGCTAAGATTATGGTTGGAGAGTATACCACGACATTTAAAGCCTGCTGGGAAGAAATAAAACCTTTGCTGACACCAACTCCATGGACTCCCCAACAAATGCTAAATATGAGCAGTGAATCTGCAGATCTAGATGCCCACTGAAAAACTGAGATAAATAGAGGAGTGGTGGGAAGGGCTGAGAGACTTCCTTCTCCTTGCCACTTGCCTCGCAGAGAGGAGAAGCACCTCTTCCTGAGTGCTGGCAAAGGGCCCCCTCCTGTGGCATGTGCACCATGCCAGGTGAGCCCGCTGTCCCCACACTGCCCTGACACGTGCACGTGTGAAGGCTGAGACACCCTCCAGGCCATAGGGATCACCAGATTTTCTGCTGTGATCCCGGGAGGACCACAAAGCACCCCAAAGGCCGGTCAGGTGCCTCCAGGAGCTGACAAGAGCCTGGCCCGCGGCCCCTGTGGCACAGCCCCCAAACGTGGGGAGGAATGTGTGCCCAAACCCCATGGGTGAGGTGGATGGAAGGGCAGGCTCTGGACATCCAGGACGGTGGCAGGGAGCCGGATATCCCACGGCCCGGCCCCAGGCAGGCAGGCAGGCAGGCAGAGAGCAGGCAGGGCAGGAGCACAGCGGTTTATTGGCAACACGAGCAGAGGCGGCGGCGGTGGCGGCGGGCCCCGAGCGGGGTGCGGGGCGGCGGTGCTCCGGCGGCGGGGGCCGGGGCCGCCCAGGGCCTATGTCAGCGTCTCCCCCTTGGTGACCTACGGGAAAAGG
>VZRR01010742.1:0-75463 GCA_013398015.1 Oreocharis arfaki | reverse complement strand
AGGGCCGCGCTGCCGACGGGCCCGGCCCGGCCCCGCTGCGCTCCTCGCCGCGCTCCTCGCTGCCGTCAGTGTCGCTGCCGCTCAGCTCCTGCGGGACGCGCCGCCGTCAGCGCCGGAGCTGCACCCCCGCCCTCCCCTGCCTTGGAGAGGCGCAGCCCGGCAGCCTCCGAAGTACCTCCTCAGCGGGGCCCTCCGCCGAGTCCTCCGAGTCCTCATCCGAGCCCCTCTCCTCAGAGGTTTGAGTGAGAATTTCTTCTCCCTAAGATGAATACGAAAGATCTGTGCTGAGTGTATGCGAAGCGGCCAAAGTGTGCCATGGTGGGATGGAAGAAAAGAGCATTTTGTTGCCTTCTTAAATAAAAATATTTAGAGTAAAAAAAAAATCAGGTTTTGTTAAACTATCCTGCTTCTACAGTGAAAGATGAAGAGCTAGAACTGGCTTCAGTTAAAGCCACACATGGAAGTGTGTGTGAAGGTGTGCAAGTGACCTTTATCTCTTCCCTCTTGTGCATATAGTTCTTGCCAAGGAACAGCCAAAGAATCCCCGTACCTGTTCATTACAATCAAATCTGACCCCTCAGTGCAACAGCCTAGAGATGCAGATTCTTAATCTTAAAATAAAATGCTTCTTTCTCCGACACTAGACATGGCTGTACTACGGTCACACTGAATTTGGCCTTTTAGCTATATCCATGCACAAGGGGAGATTTAGAGTTGTCTGCACAAGATGAGCGCTGTCCTCTCCCAGATTTTAATCGCCCCAGGAAGGGCAGTGATTCTCACCTGAAGATCCCGATTTTTGAGGATGCCGACCCAGAAAGCCTCCTGGCAGTGGTTGAATGCCAGCATTGCCTTCACTCGGTACACAAATTGTTCCAGGGACTTCTTCAACAAAGGCACGTGGTTGGTGAGTCCAATGTCTTGGTGAATCTATGAAACAGTACAATGTGATGAGGATTGATTCTTGCCCAAGTGTTCTGGCTGTTAAAAAGCCATCCGTTATCAGGTGGGATGGGCATGACCCCCACAAAGCTTGCCCAGATTCCATCACTTCTTGGCCAAATTATAACTGTTGTTAAAAAATAAAGCTCAGATCAGTATTTTGTCTAAAAGGATCCCTTAGAACAATCCAAACATCTATATTCACCCAGATTAAAAAAGAAGCCTCAGTTTTTTGTAATGAATGCTAGTAACTCCTGTGCTGAATTCCCAAGCTCAGAAAAGAAAAAATGAGAAAAGGTGTTAAATACACCACTTCCAACACAATCTTTTCGTGGTCAATGCCTCATGCAATTCCTTTACGTGGAATGTGTGCACACTATAATCTCCAAAGTCAGCTTCTCTGGACCAAAGCAGCACTGGCTTTTGGAGAACTAGGACAGGAGGAACAGATGGAGTTGCTGTAAGCAAAAACCACCAAAGGGAAGCTATGCCAGGTATCGTAAGAGATTTAGCTCTGGGTGAGCATCTCCTCCTGCTAGGCTTCAATCTGCAGTACAGAACAGTCATTGCTAAACCAGAAAGGCTGCCAACCTGCCAAAACCTGCACAATTATTTTGTACATAAGTATTTTCCTCTTTCATGAGAATACTTTGTAATCTTCTGGGATTAAGATGCTCTCATTAGCTATACTCTGAATTCAAGTCACCTGCATTTCTTGGAAGAGTTCAACATGTCTGGGCAGAGGGACACTGCCTTGCTTCAAGTTCTGCCAACAGGGAATGGGTAACTGATTACCAACAGCAAGCTGTTCTCTAGCCTGTGTAACAGGCAGGACCGAGCAATCATCAGCACTAATCAGAACCAAATCAGCAAAACCCTTGTTAATGACACAATCAATGCTCACAGTGCTCCCTGGGCCCTGGAACCTGTCCAGCCATGTGCAGGCAGTTTGGAGACTCAACAAAGTGCCACAGCATTGGCAAAAATCTGTCTCCAGAAACTGTCCACATGCCCAGGGTTAGATATGTAAACAGAAAAGAGGCTTGGTGTGAAAGGGGAAATGACAAATACTTAGGAAATGACTGGTGAAGCTGATAGCTCTTGCCTGCTGTGTATTGCTGTTTAAAGCCACATGTATTGAGGGAGAGTGACAAATCTTAGGTCACACTGCACAATGGGTCAGTGAGCATCCATGAGGTTTGTATGAAAGTGAAATCAAGGTTGGTTTAACAAATGTTGGTGTCAGCTCCTCTTCAAACAAGTATGGAGCATTCATTTGCACACATTTACTTGCCCCAGATTCAGTTTCTGCCTTCTCATTCTTGCAAAATGATTTGGCACAGAGACCTGTACCAGAGCAGTGATAGAACATGGGTGTTCACTGATTGCAGCTCTGTGCTAACAGGGACCATGGGACACAGCACTTGAAAATGCTGATCAAGTGCAAAGACAAACATGACATGGAAAGCTGCAATGCTGTTAGCTTGCTTACAAGGTGAATTGTGACTTTAAAGCAGGCATGAGGATTTCACTTTCAAACACGAGAAGGACTTTTTAGCATTGTCAAGGTTTGTGCCAGCTTCCAATTCTCACCCTGTGCTGAGAGCTGCAGCAGCATGTTCTGATCTTCAGCTAAATTTCTATGCTTCTGATGCCAGCTCTGGCCTAAATGGGTAGCAAATCTGGCTTGGGAGCCATGCTGGAAGCTGGCTTTCTGCCTTCAATACTTTGGTAAAGCTCCCTTCTTGGACAAGTGTTCATGAACCTTTTAAGTGTTGGGAACAAAGCAACACACATGAAGTTCTTCATTCTTCTCCCATGTGATTCTCTCTTGCAACAAGCACTGTCTTTCCACACTGTAAGCAAAGTTCTAATCCTCTCCTTCCTTCCTGCTCCAAGTCTCCTACAGAGACAGGCAGTGTGTTATCACCCTCCTCCTTCTCCCTTTGCCCTTACCAACCTAACAACATCTCAAGAGGACTTTAAGCAGGGCTTTTCCCCATTCACCTCCTGTTGCTGACTCTTGTGACTCACAAGGCTGTTCATCTTTGGCAAAGCTTCTCTCCTATATTATCAATCTGGCATCTGTGTACTTTGTTCAAGGTCTCTAAGGCCTTAGTTTGTGTATTTGGAAACACCCCCTTACAGATGTCAACAACCAAAGACATCCAGAACCTCTGGCCTAAAAAATATTATGCCAACCTGATCTGACATCCAAGTCAGCCACTTCCAGAATGAATGCTTCAACTTTTGGGCCATTAAACAAGGCTATTTCACCTTCTCTCAGAGTTTTTGCTTGCACAGACACTGCTGGAAGCATGCAAGTAAAACCTGCCTATGCCCTGAAAAAGCAGTGGAAGGGAAATAATACCATCCTTAGGACAGGAGTTTGTGCTGCAATTGGAACTTATCTTACCTTGGAATGGCCACACATATGATGAAGTTGTCTGGTACTCAGCTGCAAGGTTTTCAGCAAACTCTGCACATCGTCCTGCAATAAATAAGTAGGCCAGCAAATCATTCTCGTTGTCCATGGGGAAACAAGAATATTGAAACAGCATTAGTCCTAGCAATCCTTTGAAAGGGTTATGGGATAGAGGTAAGACGTGTGTATGCAGGAAATATCAGTCATGATTCCCAGCTGGCTGCAGCCAGTTCTGTCCCCAGGATTACCGTGTGCTTTTTAAAACTGTGGTCCAGGAGAGGCATGGCAAGCTTCAGAAATGCTTCTACAAAGAGGCGGCCGTACTATGAAAGAGTGATAAATATATCAGAAAGCAAATTTAAACTCCTTTACAAAGAACCATCACAAAGTCAGATGAGATAACGATACATTTTTCCAAGCTACCCCAGGGACTGTTCTTGCTTAGAAAAAGATTATATTCATGTGAAGGCTGTACTGGAATACACAGGATCAGTAAAGGGTCCCACTTTAATCACTGCAAAGAGAGGCTAGAAGGACAAGGTCTCATCATTGTACACATCCCTGGTTTTATCCACCAGGCATCTGGGAATAAAACTGAACTGAAGGCAAAATGTTAAAATCACTATACATATATATGTATAGCAAGGTATAAGGAACACAGTATCTGCTTCTTCCAGAGAATCCAGTACCCACTCTCCTGCACTGGAGGCAATGATTCAAGAAAGTTGGTACTTAAACTGCTCTCTTCAGTTATTTTGCACTCTTGCTTACCTTCAGGCAGATGCTGAGTACAGGCCTGCTGTCAAATACCTGCATGGACAAGAGGAAAAAGAGCCAGATCAGTCCAAAAGTCTAAAGAAAACCATGTAAGCACAGCACCCCATTAAAAACGGCCCTTCATGGCACACCCCTGTGAATGTGTGAACCCTGCTCTAAGGCAACATCCATTCTCAAGTCTCATCAGGAACACCACATAAGCACATGAACTGTAGTGGCTCTCAGGTGGAAGCCCTTGGCAGGATGGCTGTTTGGTGATCTAAGGTGCACCTTTTGCAGATGGCACAAAATTATCTCAATGAGTCTAAAGTTCTTAACAGTTCAGGACCCAAGAGACCCAAGCCCAGCTGATGGGCAAATAATCACATAATGGACAAAGCAAAACTGAGATGGGCAAAATAATGTGAAGGTACCCTAGTGCTGCTATGGACTAAACTGAACTATAGACTAAACTGAACTAAGTGCTCCAGGTCTACCCTTTATGCTCTCAAAAGGCATCTGGAGCACAGGTAGGGCTCCAGTGAATGCTGCTGTGTAGAAAAACCTGGACTTGAAAAGCCTGGGCTTGCAAATTATCCCTTCAGATACGTAAAAATAAACAACAACCAACCTATGCAAGAAGAAAAGTGCAGCTGTGCTATCACCTTCTGCCCCAAAGAGCATCACACTCAGAGACACTGAATGCACCAGCTCCAAAACTGATGGAGGGAAATAGTTCATCCAGTGGGATTGGGAACAGATTATAACTGGCTTTAATTACCACCTTCAGGTTGTTTCAATAGTCAGCCACACTTCACGTTTTTCCCTGGTGCTCATGAGCCTGGGAACACCAGGCTTTGCTGAGAATTTGAAGGTAAAGACAGAAGAACAACCAGAACCTCACCTTGACTAAGTTAATGAGGATGTGGAAATTCCGCACAGCAATGTTCCAGCGCAGCAGCTTCTCCAGTTGCACCTGTGGGATGCAAGGGGACAATAACCCAAGATGATGCATTTCCTCTCACCTTGCTGGATGCATTTGCTGTACCCAAAGCATTGTTGTTGTTGAAGAGAGAGGAACAAAGCTTCACCACAGGCATATTTATCACAGCAAAAACACTCCATGGCAATTCCAGCCTCATCAGTGGCTTTAAGTGCTAGGAAGTAACTCACTTCCTTGCTCTCAGAGCAGCTCTTGGTTGCAAAGTAATGTTGTGCTCCCACACAGGTGTGCAGACCAACTGCACAGTTTAGTATTTTGCTGATTAATGCCTGTTTTCTGGTTACAGCTTCTGCTGGATTTGCTAGATTTTTGACATGGTGCAAATCAGGAAAAAAAGATGCTGCTTATATGTTACCCTATATATCAATGTTGGTGTACACATTGATGAATGAAGGTGTCTGAGTGCATTTCCTAGACAAAGTTCAGAAGTAAATTCCTTTCCAATTTATACATCTTTATTGTATTGTCCAGTTTAACTTACGTTTTCTTCCCCTTAAAGAGTCCAGTCCATTTATTTTCCTACCTCACTTGAGTCTGATGGTTTCCCAGCTGGGATGCTTTTCACTGAACTCTCCAGCTGAGCCATCATTACTCTGAAGAAAACTGGGAATGTCTGCCTATGGAGAAAATGAAAAAACTTGAAAGTCAGCTCTGAGCATTTTGATAGGCTGTTTGTCACCAGAATGATGCAGAAAACTCAAAGCTCACCCAGCTGGGCATCCTTCTCAGTAGGAAATCACAGGACTAAGACTCATGAACATGTCTAGCCCAGCACAATTGCCTGCACAGATGGAGAATCCTGGGAAGTCACTACCACTTCCCCAGTCTGAACCACACTTAAGACACTACCACTTCCTTGTAGCTCTGGGGTGCACAGTGAAAGGCTTGCAGCTCTCAGCATAAGATGGTTTTGGAAGTTTCAGAGTGCAGGAACGTTCTTCATCCCTGCTTCCAAGTTCCTATGCCAGAGGCAGCAGCACCCTGAATGTGTTTTTGCACATTGCATACCAGCCCAGGATTGCCTACAGCCACCCCAGGCCTCTGAGGGTGACTTCTGGAGTGCTTTATACCACCACAGTAGCACAGAGACAACACATCTGATGACAGACAGCAGTTCATTCTCCAGTTAAAATGGCTCACAGCAATAAACTCAACATCATGTTAAGCACAGGACATTCCACTTTGGCATAAAGCTACCATGTGCTACCCTGTTGCATAGTGCCAAAACAATGTTTACAAGTCCAGAGTAGCCACCACAGCACCAACATGAAACCACAATAGGCCATGAAATAAGAAAACTAAATATTTAAAAGCAGAAATTGCCATTATGCATATCATACGATTGAAGGTTTCTATTGCTGCAATTACCTGCTTAGTGTAGGATAAGTAGAAGAACATCCATCTTTGGCAGAGTTCATCAGTTCAGGAACACCAACACTGGAGATTTCTTCTATGGCTTTCAGGATGTTATCTG
The DNA here is from genome assembly GCA_013398015.1 of Oreocharis arfaki. Taxonomy (NCBI): domain Eukaryota; kingdom Metazoa; phylum Chordata; class Aves; order Passeriformes; family Paramythiidae; genus Oreocharis; species Oreocharis arfaki. The sequence goes on along the minus strand of VZRR01010742.1, from coordinate 68,863 downwards.
TGTGCTCCAGGTAGACACTAAATCCAAAACCAGCACAGCTGATCAGTAGATATTATGCAGCATAACACAACAAGGCCTTGAACACCACCCTACCTGCAACATGTGGCCTAGAACTGTCAAGCTCTTCCCTGCCAAAGGGAATCACATGCAGGAAACCCAAAGCACTGCTTAGAACTATCACAGTGATGTCATTAAAAGCTACCATGATCTGAAACATACCTGGATTCAATATTTCCTCATTCTTATATTTAGGAAGGACAGGCTGGGAAGAGGATGAGATGGAATTGCCCTTTATGAAAGAGAACATCCAAGAAGTATGGGTAACATTGAAATGGCTGTAGGCCACCTGGATCAGGAACAAGCCAACAAAGCCTTCTACAGACAGCCATGTTGCAGGTCCTGATCCTCGTGGCAGACTAACCACTGTGACACCTGCTGGAAGGACAGCCCAGCAGGGCATAAGCAATCCAAGAGTCTCCTGGAGGGCATTGATGAGAATTTTCTAACACAAGTGACAGAGGGAATGATGAGAAAAGGTGCTCAGCTGGACCTCACACTTCAAACCAAGAAAGGAACTGTGCTTTAGAAACAGTGTAGAAACAGGGCTTTAGGCCAAGCTGTGCAAGCATGAGGGTTGTGATTCAGAGGGGCCATTCCTCTGCAGCAACAGTAATCATTAAAAAAAGTGTCTTGGCATGCCTAAGGGAGGGGCTCGAGCCTTACCAGAGCAGGGTGTGCAGGGCACTGTTGAACTGGCTGCCCTTCTCTCGGTCTCCACTGGGCTTCACCCAGGACTGGCACAGGAACTGCTTTGCTAGAGAAGCTGTGCAACATAAGGGATAACTGAGTGAAAGAAGAATCAAAAAAAACCCCTTCTTCCATGTAAAAGCAGTGTGTTCAAATGATATTTTGAAAGATCACAATATCACTACCCCTCCTCATGTGCCTGAACTTTCTAAGTCAGAATGCATTTTCCCTAAAAAGCTGCAAGGCCAGAAGGACATATATCATGATAACAAAATATTTGCACATCCAGTGTGTTCCTGCTCTGCAATACCTGTTCACATCAGAACCATGATTCACCTCTGGCCATTTCTGACAAACTTAAGTTAAACCTTATTTGTTTGGCAGTTCCTACAGTGTGCCATCTGTTTGCTTTTAATTAGGCCATATGCAACCCTTAGGGTATCCATTTCTAGAAATGGAATTCCAATAACAAGTGACTTGGCCCTTTGGCCAAGCACTATAATAATAAATGTGAACAGACAAGTTTAAAGTTTACAGATTTCTGAAATCAAAACTGCTAACAAACCTGCTTGTCTCTTGCAGAAATGTTCAAAACCAGGAAATGATTAGTTAAAATAGCTTCTTCCCTATCACACTCAGTCAGTAGCTCTCCCAAAGTGGGACTGTTTAAAATAGTAAAACAGCCTTTAAGGAGGGAACTTACAATTCTGCGTGGCTATGGGGATTGGAGAAGGATAATTTCTAGAGGTGTCTGAGTATGACAAGGAATGGCTGAGAGAGGCAACTGTCTGGAGTCTTTATTTCCATGTGCTGAAGTGGAGACCAAGTAGTTTTCTTGTATATTCCCTACAACCATGTCTGTCCCTTATCTCCTGTTTATCTTACATAATGGGTCCTAATCCATGAGAGGAATTTTCTTAACTGAAAACATTTGTTACATGGGGTTAAGAACTTACAGGTTTTCCTCTTTCTGCCCTGCAGTAAAAGCTGTATTTGCAGCTCATTTCCATACATTTTGGAAACAAGCTGTCACAGACATCTGTACTTACACTAGTAGTCTGTGATCAATCACCTCCATAACCAGTGATTAAACTGGTACCAACACTGTACAAGCAGGCTCGTGCTTAGAACTCCTAAAAGTTGTGAAGCTCTGATTTTTAAAAACACCAGCTCAGAGAGCTGGGGTCTGCCTGTCTGCATGTGACTGAGGCACAGCAGAACAAATACCAAAGAGGTTCCAATATATTTATTGCTGTTCCCTTCATTAATGGCTAGGACTGTTCACCCAGTGAGATAACCAGGATGCAAAAGGGAAATCTCTCCCTTAAAAGGCCAAAGACCACACAAAACCTAATTTGAGATGAGTGGCTCTTCACACATTACCCATTTTCTCCTTCTTCCAGCCAGACATGGGTTTCTCAGCGATGGCAATCAGGAGCTGAGTGAGGATATAGGCACAGTGGAAGCTGGGAACACTCCGCTGTAAATTCAGGAGGTACTGAAAACTCTCACTGGGGATGACAGGAAAGGGAAAAGGTAAAAACAGCGTAGACAGGGTAATGTCTCAGACACAGATAAATAAAAAAGAAGCATTAGACCATCTCAGATCAGCCACTAATACATAGGAATTCAGTCACTGAGAAACTTCCCTCAAGCCCCAGCCACTCTTAAGTCTAGCAACAGCTTTATATACTGCTTTTGCCTAGTGTACCTGTAAGCATTTTAACTCTTCAGATAATTGTCATTCCTTCTGTGAATCCTATTAATCTCCTTACAAACAAAGGAGATCCACAGATTGATGCTTATTTTACATTTTGTATTTTTTACTCATTTTCATTAGGTTTGACTACACTGCCATTCAACTAAATACAAAGCTCTGTTTGAAGTGAGTGTGGTCTCTATGAGCACTCCCAAACACACATTTACCCAAAATGCCCATAACAAAACAGGGAGAAATCCCTGAAAACTGTTCATTTCAAACCTTGTGAAATAATAGATTCTACCTTATCAGTTCCTCAAGAAGAAGAAACTCTGTCTCTCCTGGCTTTAGCCTGTCAGCAAGCACCTGGAGAGCTGACCTCAGCAGGTCAGTATTTTCATGCTGAGAAAAGCCATTCCTGAGGGGGAAAAAAATCCAGTTTATCATCAGATTAGAAGAGCTATCAGATGCAAATGCATATCTAAGCATATTTGGCAAGATGAAAAATAGAGAATCTGGAAACTCAAGAAGAGTCCTGCAATTTGAAAGTTATAAAGGGACACAAAAAATTGAAAACTCAGTGGGAATGGAAAGCCTTGAGCACAAACAATTTTAACTTTTCAGTTATAGCTTGGTGAGGAGAGGCCATTTCCCATAATTGGAGGTCCATATATACTAAGCCAGTGCTATGTAGACCTAAAAAAAGGGATGTGTAATGATAGTTGCTGGGCAAATGCAGTGACTGTGGGTGCTCACCTCCTGAACAGTTAGGAGCCTAACAGGGAGGAAAACTCTAAAGATCTTCATTATTTCTTTGAACTCCCAGTATCTGTGAGGATATGTGTGCTAGAAATGCTCAAATACATCCACATTCCAATTCTATAAACTGAACAGGTGATAATGGTAGTGCTCAAGTGCACTGGTACCACACAAGTTAATTAACAACTGGTAATATAAGAGGCCTTGACTAAACATATGCAAAAGGAGCTATAATTTGGTTGTTGAATTTTAGTGGCTGGACAGCTCACCCCAATATGTGGCTGCCTGACCTACAGCAAAACAGAATTACTTTACACTGGACAGCAAAATAGAGCTTGAGCTGTCTGGTACAAAACTGACCAGGTTCTTTGGTTTATAAGATAGGTGGACTCAGGAACAACCAACACTCACGCTGGCTAAAGAGAAAATGACAAATCTGAGAATAGTCAGGAGTGGATTTGGGGCCTTGAGGCTCCAGTAGAGGTCAACAGGAGAGGCAGACCTCAGACTTGACTTTCTATGCAGTTATTGTTTATGGTACAACACAGGTAAAATCCTTTCTACATGCAAATCTAAACTGAGGTTTAGAAAGAAACTGTTATGATACTATCCTGGATTGTATTAGCAGATGCAGAAGTCTGCAGGCTACAAAAGCATTTCCAAGTTGGATATTTATGAATCCAGCTTGAATGCATCAGCAGCATTGGCTTTTTGCCAATGCACATTCATCCTTTCCCACTGGCAAAAGAAATTCTTCCATCACTCATGATTCAGGCAGTGACAATTTAGCAAAGGTTGAGGGGAAGGAAATGGGAAAAGATGAGTAAGAAATTCCAAGATCCCTAGGCAGAATGGAAGTTGCACAGCTAGGTGTGCCAGTATGCCTTTTATACTGATCTTGACCCAAAATCCCATTGATTAAATTCTACCCAGTTCAGTGCCTCATCACCTACAGCTTTAGCACAGCTCAGAATCAGGCAATGAAGCCTGGCTTAACTAAGAAGTGCTTAGAGGTCTCCACCCACCCACTGCAGTGGGTTGTTTTGCATGACTGGCAGGCCTTTCACAGGGTGAAAATGCTTTTAAGGAAAGAAACAAGAAGAGGAAGCAATAAATGGGTGCAACTACGGACTTTTCTTTTAAACTCACCAAGCAAATAAGGAGCGAAAAGTCAGTAACAGCAGTTGGTAGCAAGAGGACATCAGCTGGTGCTCCTGGATGTTCACTCCCAGTTCATCTTCTGCACCCTGATTTTGTACAGCTGCCTTTAATACAGAACAAATAATTCATTAAATGCTATTCCAAACAAAGATAATGGCACAAGAATCCATTTCCATAAATTCCAGGTTTAAAAAACCTGAAGAAAACAAAGTGACTCTTTTTCTCCCCCAAAAAAATGAAAAATACCTTTACAGGAGACAAAACTTGAGAGTTTGGGGTGGTTTTTTTGTCAAAATTGCTGCCCACTGACCTGGAAGTAGTTGTGCATGCTCTCCATGTGCTTACACAATGGCTTTAGTAGATCAACCACACACATAGCAACTTCCTTGGGGGATCTCTGACACAGATGGGAAAAGCCAATATCCTTGTTGCTTCTTTCCTGCAGCAAACCCAAAAGAGTGAAGTTGCTTCATCAGCTTTCCTTGAGAATAACTTCAATTGCTACATCTTAGACTGCTGCCAAGCAGTGCAATTCCTGATGTCATACAGGGTCAGGGAGGGTCACAGGGTAGGAAAGCTGGCTTCTGCTGAAAAAGCACCACCAACTCAGACAAGTGGATAACATTTGACTTAAGTGATAAAACCAATGTGACACATAGCTCTGTTAGAGAATCATTTAGGTTGGAAAACACCTTTAAGATCAGAGAATCCAACACTTTACTCAAACACTAAGAGAAGGCAGTCTCTGCACTTGGGAATTAAGATAGGTAGAAAAACAAGAACAATGAATATGACAGAGCCCATCAGGTTGCAGTGCATTTCTCAGTTTAACACAGTGGGATGTGCATTTACTTTTCTCCTGAAGGTATCAGCAAGGAGTCCCTGCACTCAGGGGGCTTTCTAATGCAGAAAAATCAGAAACATGGATGCAGCAGCTTCTGCTGGCTGCTGCAGCCATCTGGCCTGGCTAACCTGGGTTGCTTCTTGAACAGCACAGCCAGTCTCCCCAGGGACGGCTAGGGAAAGGGTCACTTGAGTTTTGAGGCTACAAGACTCCCTCAGTTAAAAACCCTTTCCTGAGACATGCAGAGAACCAGATGCTGCAAACACTTCAGCAAGAGCAGTGTACACAAGTCTCTTTTAAAAAATTAATTGCTGCTCTGGCACACAGCTGGGTGTCACACTTCCATTTAACTACCAAGTGAAAGTAATTCTGAAAAACATTTCTTGGGAAAGGCCTGGAGGCCCCTGATTTGCTCTGCCTCAGCCCAGGCCTGGACCCATCGCGTGCTGCTGTTCTTGCCTTTGGAAAGGGCACCCTCCTTGTGGAGCCCGAGGGCAGCACATGTTCCAGCTTCCAGCACAGGTCATCCAGAAGGAAGCAAAGCTCAGCAGGCCCCAGCTGCACAACTTCACGAGCCTGCAATTAAAAGAACAGTCAATCCCAGGACCCAGATGTAACCATAGTGCCTTGAAGCTCAAGTTTACCCTCTCTGTTTCCAGTTATGTCTCCTGGATTAGTTAACCTCAGGAGGGACTTATTTGGTAGATGATTGGTTTTATGGCTCCCCCATAGCAGGTATGGGGCATTGGTTCTGGTTGCTCAAAGCATGAAGCCATCCTGATGCTCTAAACAGCTGAGGCAATGTCAGTACAACTTAACAACTGAGAAAGAACAGATCTATACACATTGACATTGAAAATAAGCTCCTAAGGATAAAAAGAAGTTTAAGCTCAGAGAGTCACAAAATTCACTGAGTAACAGTCAAGAAGTAATTTGAAATAATGCCACATAGCCCAAGAGACTTGTCAAACAGTCTTCCAGTTGGCCTGTGACCTGCATGCACAGAGACAGCTGTCCTGCAAGGGCAGACCAGGCTGTGCTCCAGCCTGCCATGGCCTTTTCACATTTTATGCATTTACTGTAGCCTCACAAAATGAGACTCCAGATGGACTCAGCCTGCCTAGCAAGTGAGTAACAAAATTAAGCACTTCTATTTTCCACAGCCATAGCAATGCAGTTTTATAGAATAAAATCCCAGATGATACAGAGGACCCTGCTCACTGAGAGCACCTCCATGACTCCAGTCCCACATTTGTGCTGTTTATGATCTCCTGATGCCTTGAGACACTTGAGTTTTTGCTTTATATTTTTCTGCTAATACAGGCTTAACTTTATGTCACAGGTTCTTTTTGATAGGCAATACTTAGTGTATTTAACACCCTATAGCTTACCTGTGCTCAATATTAAAGCCCCTTTCTTTCCATTTGGTCTATACATATTATACAGTATCTTTCTCCTTTTATGCAGTATTTACATTAGTTTGTTTTCAACACTGCTACATGACATGTCTGCTCTTCTCAGGAAAGGCCTCTTTTTCTCAGTGCCTTGAAGTACTTGGGGCCAAATGCTCTCCAGCTCCCTAGCTCACAGCCCTGGACCAACACATCTTAACACCAACCTGTCGTGCACTTCAGTGGAACAGAGAGGGCCAAGGCCTCTGAGAGAGGCCATTACACAAAGCCTCATCAGTGTGGGTTTCAGGCTGTTCCACTCACCTCTGTGTGCATCTCTGTGTCCAGGACAGACTTTGTGAGCAGCCCACAGTGCAACACAGTGAACACCTCGAGGTCCAGCTCTCGGAAGTACGGGCGATAGCTCTGCAGCTGTGCCAGAGGATTTCCTGCCTCTCTATCAGCAGCAGTCTGAAAAGGAAATTGCAGGAGAGTGGCTTCTGCAGGGGCAATTTTCAAAATTCTGATGGGAGGCAGGTGCCAGAAAGCAGAATTGAACCACTGACTGTGATTAACTTTGGAATGAACAACCCCTCTCTCAAAGCTTTTGTTCATGCTTCTATGGCATCTTCCCTGTTCTGTCTTCCTTGCGAGTCCCCAGGGCTGGACCCCTACCTTGTCCAGCTCGGAGAGCTCAGTATCAGGCTGGTTTCCCTCAGAACTGTCATCTGCTTGAGAACGATCTGCAGAGCCAGCTTTGCTGCCATCAGCCTTCTTTTTCCTTCCTTAAACAGAAACACAACTTCAGAATCAAAGGCTACACTGTGCTCAGCACTAGACAGCACTTGCAGCCAGCACGGGCTGTATTTTAACCAGCACTAAGAAAGCACAGAGCACAGGTCCATAGATGAAGTGCTCCTTCAAAGTACAGGATCTAAAGTGGTGGATCCTCCTCTTGTCTGCAGAACACAGTCAAAACTTTCCTTCTGCCTCAAACACACTCCTACATGACAGGCCCAGACCTTGCACAATAGGTTTGGCACAGGAGGGAAAGGCATTCTGATCAGTGGCCTCCTCCTCCTCCTCCTTGTTCTCATTGAATGGAATGTGAATTTTTGTTCACTTTGGCTTAAGGCAGACATGTTCCCAGGAAATGCTAATCTAAACTAGAAATAAATGTAATCTAGAAACAGAACTAGAGACAGGAAGAACAAAGGAAATCTGCTTCAGCTTGAAAACTGAAAGGCAAGTTCTTGTGTCTTCTCTGTGGGAGCTAGCAATGGGAAAGGATGAAGGAAAGATTTCCTTGTGCAGCAGAGCCATGACAAGGCTCCCAAGACATTGGTCAGGTACAACCTAAAGCTCAGGGGTTTGCAAGGCAGCTCAAGCCAGATTCAGTACCAGATGATGCCACAAACCCATCAAAGACAGAACTTACTGCTGCAGAAAGTATTTTGGCAGGTGAAAGCAATCAGAAAGCCCTGGATTTTCACTGCTAAATGCTATGCATCAGCTTTACCCAGGGAGATAGACCATCCAACATCTGTTTGGTGTAGGATATTTTTCCATCTCCAGCTGCAACAGGAGTTGATGAGGTAAAATTTCAAGCTAGACAGATGTTGCCAAGAATTTAGGGCTTTAGGCACACACAAGTGCAATGGCTGCAGTGCAATCTGCCAGTCAACCCCCATCACATCTGTTTGCTTAAACATTTTAAATTTTCTTTACCACTCCTTTTTCTGGCTGGACCAGCAGCATTAATAGATGGCACGGCCTCCAGGGCTTCAGAGTCAAAAGTAGCTGGTGGTGGCACATACCCAGGGGTTGCTGAAAGAGCCAAAATTTAGAAATTGGGTTAATTCACCTCCTGAGTGACAACATACAGGCCAGACACATATCTAAAGGAAGTACCATATATTTCACTGTCCTGGTGAAAGTGTGGAGTCTGTGAGATAAGTGTAGGGGTTTGTGTGTCTGCTAATGAGCAGTGAGCTGGCATAGCAGTGAGTAGGGGAGCAGTGGAGCAGATTAGAGTGCCTGGGATCTGGGCAGGCTACTGGGAGATGGACAAGGGGTGTCAGTACTTGGGAGATCTGCAAAAGTTCATGTGCTTGTGACTCCAGAGTGTGCAATTTGTGTGCTCCTCACTGAGGAAGTGACTAAGAAGGGCAGTTTGGATTTGGACAAACAAAATTATAGCTGTCCATGCATGAACTTGTAGGCCACTGTAAAACTGCAATGTGTGTTACCATATGCTTCCTCCATTGATGTCTAAAACAATTCCTTTCACTTCACAGCTGGTACGGGCCCAAAATGTACAAATGTTTCATACTCACCTGCCAAGCATTTTCCCAGCACATTCTGCAGCTCTGTGATGTTCTGTAAACGAGTTAGAACTTTCCCCTTCATCTCAGCATCTTGTTCTTGGCAGAAGGCATTTACAACCTAGAGATACAAACCAAGCTCATTGAATTAGGGAGATTTGTAGCCACTTTTTTCTTTTCTGAATAACATTCTCAAGTCCTGAATGAACACACAACACAAGCAGCCTGTGTGACCAGGTTCAGACTGCATGAACAAAGCTCTTCAGAAGCCCATAAGAACATGGATATGATTGGTACAATCTATAAAAAGAAATGGAACACCTATAGATAAAATACTAATTCAAAAAGAGGAATTAGCAGACAGCACATTGTCAGGTTCTGTGATACCTGCGGCTCTGAAGACTCCTTGGCACTTCCCAGGTCTACTAGGAAAGAGGCAGTCGTGGGAGAAGAGCAGGAGGGCTGGGAATGTGGAATTGCACCAAATCTGCCCTTCTCACGTTATCAGAATAACCCCAGCAGGGAACAATCCCTCTGACCATTGATGTAGCAAATACATGGTCCAAATCTGCATGGAGGCACTGCATTGTACCCCTCTGTCAGCTCACAGAGGTACACAACAAAGAGTACAGAGCATCCCCAAGAAAGGAAATTCCTCTGGGAGTGGAGCACAACCTTTCTGTTAGGTAACAAAGACCACAGTAGAAAACCACAATATTCCCTCCCCTCTGGCTTCCCCTCTCCTGGCTGACCAGCCTCTACTCTCCTAGGCTTCCCTCATCCCTCCACTCCAGAACCTGCAGACAAGGCTCTACTCACTTCACGAAACCAGTTGAGAGCATAGAACAGGAGTGAGCACAGAAATTCACGTTCTTGCTTGGACAGAGAGTCGAGCTTCTCTTCAACCTCCAGGTCAGTCAGGTACAGGGGACAACCTGGCACAGAGCAAGAAAAGTATAGGTTGGATTTTGTGCTACTCATGCTTTGGCCTTTGCATAGACCAAGTCTCTTATCAAAGCCTGTATCAGTTCCAGTGGCTATTTGGAGTAAGGCCCATCAGCCACTCCATCTCCAGACAGAGCAACTATCTTCCCTGCCTCCCTTCCACTTTGTGGGCACAGAGCATCTCAGCCTCCTTCACAAAATGCACAATTCTTCCTGCAGCTGGAGGAAATCTGTGCAGATGTGGCACAGGAACAAGGCAGGCAGCCAGGCTCTGTAAAAAGTCCGTTTCCCATACCTAGTAAGGCATCAATCTCCTCCAGACTGCCACTGTTCTGCTCTGCAGTGTAGAGCCTCAGCAACCGGAAACAGGGCGACAGGCACATGGGTGACACTGTCCTGGGGGAAAAAAGAAATGGAGTGGGTCTTATGTTTTACAGACCTCCAGAATGCCCATCACTTTTCCATTATGTCCTGTGTCCTCCCCAGGCCACCTTGCCTATACCTTCTGTTTTGCTTCTTGCAAGTCCCAGCAACACAGAGCAGAAATGCACCACGTGGGTTAGAAAAAAAACTCCCACCAACTAAAGCTGGTGATTATGAGTTTTCTGGAAAAGCATATAAGGGAAGAAAAATGACTGTAATGAACAAAAAATGGGGTCAGATTTACTTCTGGTGGAAACCAAAGTGGAGTAATTCAGAAGGAACTGTAAGAAATTGTGCTCAACACAGTTACAAGCAGTGGAGAAACGTCCTTCAGTGTTTTGCAGTGCGCCACTGCTCCGGTTCTGAGTGAGGAAAATTAACATTTTTCCATAGATGTGTGTGAAGTAGCTGTATTTTCTCTCATTTTAAAATGATCATGTTTTTTTTAAAGCACAACACAACTAAAATCTCAACAAAATCTTAGGACAATAAACTACAAACGATGTGAAGGTGCAAATAAAAAAAACAGAGCCTTTTATAACCTTAACAATTCTGTGACTCCTATGATTCTTTTACCTTTGATGCCATACTGTTTACTTAGACTTTTCTATATCTTACATGCTTCCTGTTCCATTTGCCAAAGACAATGGCCTTATTTTTCAATTAAATTTCATTTTTAGCTGCACGTCTGTGGGTTTAGTGCTGTCTACCAGCCAAGACCACCCAAACAGCCTGAGCCAGAACAGACTGCCAGCTCCCAACCAGATCTGAGTATGTTCAACATCAAAAAAAGGAGAAGAAAAGTGGAAACTGGTAAATTCTCTGACCAACTCCTTATCAGGCACCTGAAGTGCACAAATAAAACCATATCTTTTACCTTTGCAGTCATCCCACAGATAAGTGTCAAAGTACCTTTTACTCGCTCCAGCAGTGATGCTGCCAAGGTCACTCTGTGACACCAATGGCAAGAGGTTAATGGCAATTGCTCCCTGACTTTGATCTTCATCCAGATTGTACAAGGACTTCACTGGGAACAAGAATGAACTGCAAGGAAAGACAGACAAGGTCTTGTAGGAAACCTCAGATCTCAGTGACAGAAACACTACCAATGCTTCAGCTGCGATTAGCATACCCATGCACTGTGGGGCTGAGATCCACCACAAAGTCACTGGGAAAGTCCTCCACCAAACTCTTCCCAAACTCATCCTACAAAGAAAGGGAAAAAAAATTGGTCAGCAAAGAGGCTTAGTGAAGAAAGCTCCAACAGCAGCAGTGGAAGATGCAGAAGATAAGGCCAAGCAAAAGTATCCTGGAACAGCCATGAAGCCCCATGGCCTGCAAGGAGAGCCAAAGGCTGCCTTAAGAGACAGAGCCAGGAAGCATCTCTAAGTGTGCACAACTGATTTCTTCCCCACTCTTTGGATGTGGGTTGACTACAAGTTCCAGAGTGATGCAGAGAGGCAGAGCAGCTGGCTGCAAGAGGAAAGCAGCCCACTTGTAAAAGGAGTTCCCAGCAGGAAGAAAGAGCTGTCCAGTGGCCTTCACAAACCTCCTCCTATCACCATAAATACAATTTATTTATTTATTACCATAAATGACTGTGGCTCTTCCAAGTTCTTAGGGATCAGATAGCTTTAATAGTCTGACACAGAAACCAATTTCAATTCTAAGTTTGAAGTTCTTTCAGATTCTTTTTTGTCTATGAATAGGAACAGCATGCTCTGAAATGTCTCTTAATTTCCTTTAAAAGTCTTCCCCACTGTCATGTAAAATTTCACATAAAAGAAGCTGTTAAAGCACAAAGAAGAATCTGCCATAATCAAAAAAAGCCAAGACAGCTGAATGAGGATTTTGTATCTGACCAATCTCTCACAGAACAAAACAAGTTCCCAGACTGGAGTGAAATCCTCAAATTGACTCCATCCTGCCAATGTTTGAAAAATATCTTTTTTCTGAAGGATTCCTGTAAGTGATTATATTCAAACTGCTCTGCAACATACCAGGAGCTGCAAGTCCAAATTGCCCTTCTGCTTCTCAATCAAACTGGCAAATTCATCGTAGTACAGAGCCAAGACCTCCGGTGTTTGCTCACAGCAGAAGCCCACAAGGTCCAGCAGGGTAGAGAGCTGAAAGGAGAGAAAACAATGCAGAAATGAGTAATGTAAATGATCCAACTCAAGCTTTTACCTTCAGTCCTTTTTACGTTAATTTATTGTGAGGCATATTCAAAGCTTCATCTCTAGAGCAACAACCCATGGTGAATGTTCTTGAATAGACACAGCTTAAAGAAGGAACATGGGCCTTTAAGAGTCCTCTGCCATGAAATAACACAGAAGAGTCTGCCCAGGATCACCCTTAAATAGAGTGCCAGCAGAGAAGAAGGTTCTTCAACAGAAACTAAGGAAAAAGGCTGCTATGCCAATCCTGTACAGCAGAAATACTTTCTCTGGATGGCCTGAAAGGCACAGCTACCAAAGCTGAGGATGGCCATGGACACCTTTGGCTCACTGAAGCAGATGGTCCTGCTTCTTTCCTTTGTATTTGAAATAACAGCTGGAGAGAAGACTTTCACTAAATGGCTGAAGTGCTGCTTGTTCTGGTGTAGCAGAGGCAACACCAGCGGGTGCCTTTGTTTCTCCAAAACTATTTTTAATAGACTCTTGGCTCTGCAGTCAATGTACAAGAATCCCAGGCTCAGGAGAGTTAACTCCCAGACCCACACAGTACTTCAGTTAAGACTGCATTTGCAGTCACCCCTCCTTGCTGACCATATCCCCCCTGTCTCCCACACTGCCCCATTCTTGGTACTCACCTGCCCGTCGCGCTCGCTGTTCAGCTCTGGTCTCTCCAGTGGAGCACCATCTCCTTCACTCCTGGAAGCAATTGATAACCTTGCTGTTGTGGCACAAGACTCAGGAGATGGCAAAACCCATCACACACACAAGGTTCTCTCTCCAGAAATTGGAGAGTTACACGTGAAAAGGATTTCTTTGGAACACATTAGGAAAAGACCTGGTGCTGTTTGGGACTTCTCTTTTAGATTTCCCTGACAAACACAGAGCACCTCAGGTTATTCAGCCTAGAGTCAGAAGCTGGTCTGTAGTCAGTCCACCACTGTTCAATTTTTCTCCAACCAATAGGTCCTGCTGGTGCTGGTCAAGGCACCCACAGATGGGAATTAACAAGGAATTTGGGATGCCTTTGAGACCAGCAGCAGGTGAGCAGCACTGCACAGGCTGAAATACCAAACACCACAGTATGCAGAAGAAAGTTTTAAGTTCCTGGATTTGCCCAAGACATGCATGAACTCAAAGGCAATGCCTTCCTGTCTTTGTTCCACTCCAGGCCTGAACTGAAAGCCATGCTAAATTAATCTTTGCTACATTTTCTCTCACCTTTTTAATGCCACGCTGCCTATCATGGAAACAGCACCAATAATCCCCATTTGTTTATGGTTGGGAACTGTGCTGGAGAGCCATTTCCTGATCACCATGTGCATATCATCCTGAAAAGAGACACAGACCATGTCACCACAGAGGTACTTGTGTGCATCACTCACAGTTCTGTTGGCATCTTCACTTAACGTCATCTCCAAGGGCTACAGGGGGATGGTTTATTGGGATGACAGCTTTGCTGTATGAAAATTCTGAAATCAATGTGAGTCCCTGTGGACTCTGACATTCCTTTATTATGAAAATCCTGGTCGCAGCTCCAAGTAAGGCTGTAAACAGCACTACAAGTGATTTGGTTTGACTTTGCTTTGACTACTACACAGAATATGTAGTTTGTACAGGTTTCACCTATAATTGAGTATGATAAAAAAATAACAGATGGTCTTGGAGCCTGTCACACCCTAACAGCAGCTGCAGAGGTGCACTTCAGAACACTGGCAGCTTCAGGAGGCTGAAGGATGGAGCAGTTTGTGGTGAAGGTCCAAAGACAAACTGTACACTGCAAGGACAAATGCCTAATCCACCTGCAGAGATCCTCATGTCTAAGAGGCATCAGTTTAGAAGTGCACTTAGAGAAGGCAAAGAGGAAGTTTGCTCTCAGGATACTGATTTCTTTGGTGACCTACCCCTAGAGTCTTTGGTATCACTGAGGATAGAGTCAAATTGCCAGCCTTGGATCTCCACAGTTACAAACTCTCAGCTCAAAATAAATTCTAGACACTCCTCCCCTACTTTTCACAACTTTCTGAGGGTGACAGGCAGAACATCCTGATGGCAAGTCCTCCTGGGCTGCAAAGTCACACTGTGTGTTGCCAAGGCAATTTTCACAAATCACACGTAAGAAAGACTTGGGGTGGGAGGTGGGGAAATCACTGAGGAAAGTAGTGCAGAAAGGAGCTAAACCTGCCACACAACTGGGAATTTTGGCAGTGAAGAGCTCCAATTTAACAGGGTGAGTGAGAAGGCCCAAAATGACTATAGAAATGCTGTTTTACATGCCACAAACCAATCAAAAGGAGAGGAAGAGCAGCTTTCCTTTATAGGAAAAGGAAGACTTGAGTCTCAAGTTACCATGTGCAAACATACCCACAATTACAAACTACACAGGGACTCAAAGAAAGACAAACAGTCCTAATTTCTAAGAGCTGAACTTTATGAATGGGAAGATTTTCAACCCAGACCTCTCTGTTGTGAAAGAAATATCTTTGAATTGTATCTTTATCTGCTACACTCAAGGATTCAGAAATCCAGACAAAGGTATCCAATACCACCAGTGTTATGCTGCAACTGAGTCACACAAGGTATCCTGTGCAAGATGAAGGTGGATTTAGACAGACCAGCTTTGACAACTTTGCATGTTTAAAGCAGAGGCACAAGAGGTGTGCAGCCTACCACTTCACAGCAGAGTCCTCTGCACTGTGAAGTTCAGTTCTTCTGACAAGAGTCTCTGTTGTCTCTGGTGTACAGAATTTAAGTGCCTGGATCAATACAAACATCTTAGGGAAGACACTGAACTGTGCTTTCTGAAGGTTTCTAAGTGATGGAGAAACAGCTGCTCGAGGAGGCTGCTGAATTTACACTTTTGCAAGCCTTCAGGGCTCAGCTAGACAAGGCAACAATCAACATGACACCATGCTGGTGACAGTGCCACTTTGACTGAGAGGTTAGATTAGGGACTACCATCAGTCCCCTTCCAACAACACATCTAACAACTCTACCTTTGTTAGAAGTGCAAGAGAAGGGGACCTTTCTGGGAAAGATGAGAGGCACACAGTCACTGTGATAAGCCCTTGATATCAGGGTGGAAATAAGCTGATTTGCATCCATGTGGGGAGAAGAGAATTTTAAGCTGAAGGACATCCTGACATCAATCACTGTTCATAGATGAGGCCAGTATTTAGTTAACCTAGCAAAATAACCAAGGCACAGCCTGAATGACTTTCTGTTGTGTCTCTGCTTACCTGAATGTAGCTCCCTTCTTGCTTCTGGCTGAATGCTAAAGTGCTGAGGATGTAGAAAAGCTTCCGGATCTGGCATGGATTCAGTTTCTGTGTAGAGTCTAAAATGGTCTGTAAGAGAAGCCACAAACTAGCTCAGATGTATCAAGAATCCCTTTCCGTATTCTCAAAAATACATTAATTGCCAACCTCAGGGAAGATAATTAACTTTACCTTTTTTGTACACGCAGGAAAAAGCTACACTCAAATTAAACAAACATAAATGCCAAACTATTGCTCTGGCCTTAATTATGGCAGCTCATTTTATCAGAGGCTAAATGGGAAGAACAATTTGGCTACCATAAGCATTTTGGGAGTGCTCAGGACAAGTGACAGGTGTCTATTTTCTATCACAGGTTTGGTCACAGGATCCAAAGTATTTGACAAGCAAGAAATTAAGCGAGTAATTTTCATTTAACAATCAACCAACTAAACAGCAAAAAGCACACAGCTTTCCCATAGTGTATAATTAAATCACAGGGAGCACCAAAATATCAGAGAGGTGTGGGAATACCCACACCCACCCTCTTCAAGGGCTCTTAAATACAAGCTGTCCTTAAGCTACAAACCACTACAGATGGGGAATGTTCAATGAAAGTACTGTTACATGCTTGCCTTGCTGTTTAGTTCTTCCCTCAATCTCCACTTTTACTGCTTTTGGAAATAGGCAACTGGGCAGGTCTGACCCCACTTAACATTCTTAGAACTCATTAGTCCATTTTTTTTTCTCCCCACTGAGTACTTTCTTTTTTGTAAATTTTAGGATATGTCTTTTTCCATCTCTGCAAGCAATTTTGTCTCAGGATTCAAATACTGGCTAAAGTACTATCAGTCTTTCAGTAGACAGAACGGGCAGTCCACAAAGGGGGCAGGTTTTTGCCAAGTTTTTGAAATAGCTGATATAAATAGATATAATTCTCCTTCCATTGTATGCACCATTCCACGCCTGCAATTTAAGCATTTTGCAGCTAAAAGGAATTGTCTATCTTAATTTCCCCTGTCAAAAAAATCACACAGTCCTATCTCACAGCTCACACTTTGATAGCAGATACCTTTCATTCTGACCACTGCATTTCTCCAGACAGAAAAGCTTTACACGTACAAGCTTTTCCAATACCTCTATTTTGGAGAAGTACTGGTGTATTCTGGATGTGAGGCAAAGTGGTGTAAGGGACCCAAAATCGAGTATAAACCCAGAAATGCACATACCTTCACAAAGGTGGCATAACGCATCAGCAGGGACGTGTGCAGCACCACCAAATCCGTGAGCACATCCAGAGAAATGTCCAGTTCTGTCTCACTGCCACTGCACACGTGAGTCACCAAAGCAGTCACAACCTCCTAAGGAAAAAGCCACCAAAGGAACCACGTGAAACATCAACAGAAAAACGTCTGCCTTGCTCTTCTCATATGAACTAAGTTGATCAAGTACAGATAATCACAGCAGGCTCTGCTTGAGTCACTTGCTACCAGTCTTGCTGTGATTGTTCCCCATCTTCTTCTTGGCCTACTCTTTGGCACAGACCTCCCTCCAAAGGCTTCCAACTGCCTGAAACGCTGTCCCCTAAAGGATCATGACATACACTCTAGCACCAAGTGCAAACCCAAATAAAACAGCTGCCATCCATCACACTGTACCTGCTGGCAGTAGGAGTCGAAGGCTGCAAAAGCTTGTTTGTACATGCAGCTGCCAAAGGAGACCACAGATGGGTGTGCTGAGTGCAGAAACATCTGAGCAAGGGCTAGGATGGAAGGGAAGAAGTCTTTGATAACCTGAAATAGAGACACCATGAAAGAGGAGATTATTGTTGTTTGTTTCAAACACATCCAGTGCTGAGGAAAGCTCAACTCCAAAAAACCACAAGACAGTTACAACAGAGGACATGTGCCTTGGGACACTGATCTGAACCAAAAATTTAAAAAGAGAAGTATGTACATAACTGGAAAGGTATAAATAATGCAGCACAGGACAAAATCTTTGAGAGATACAAGAGAGAGTCCCAAAGCAGGATGAGCACTGACCGTTGAATGGTTTTGGAAGGCATTCTGCATCAGCTGTTCCGGCATGCAGCCCAATCGGATTTTGGTCCTCAAGACCTTCTCAGTTTGCTTCCTGTTCCTGGTGTTTGTAGAATGGATTAGCAGCAAAACTATCAGATCCAGAACCTTTTAGAGGAAATAAGCACCACTCATTATGCTGAAATATTAAACAGTCCAGATAACTCCAAGTCAAAACTTGAAGTCTAAACTGAGAAGAAAAAAAGAGCTCAAAAAGTCCCAACAGTCACAACTGTAGGAAAACCTTATGAGTCCAACTGGACAGAATTAAAGCAAGATAACTCTGTCCCTTGGCATTAGGAAGGGATGAACCAAGGGCTACAAAGAAAATGGATGGTTGTTACACTTGGAACAAGTCCAATGCCAAAAGAACCACCCACTAAACATCACTGGCAGTTTCTGCTCCAACTACAAAAATCTCTTAATCTACAACCATGAAGAAAGCCTTGAGAACACCAGCAGAAGAGGACACTCACAGAGCAGAAGTATTACCTTATGGTCAGACACAGATGTGCTGTTCTCAATAGCCTGAGAGGAAAAAAACCAAGCAAGCTGTTAAGCTACAGTACAATATTATATTCCAAAACCAAATCAAAAAAGGTAGACACCAAAAGTCTGTGACACCCTGCTCACAGATTTCTCTCCTCTACAACAGGATACCTATCCAAGTCAGCAAACTGGATCTTGCCAACAACAGAGAATCCAGAAAGCATTCCAAAAAATAGCTAAAAATTGAGTTTGCTCAAGGACACTCTCAAATAACATCAGGATTGAGAAAGGAATTGAGGTACTGAGTAATGAAAGACTGAGAACAAGAAACAGTCTCATGGTTTACATTGAAATGCAATTTAAAATTAAATTTGGCACAATACCAGCCAATATTGATTTCCAGCAGGACATATTCAAGCACCTTAAGGCTGCACACAGCTCAGCCTCAATATATAAGTTATACATCTTTCCTCTCTTGCAGAATGAAATCTGTATTGGTAAAATGAAGGGCTAACATTTGTCTTTTAATATCACATTTGATTACAAGACAGGCTTCAGGCTCAATCAAGGAGCCCAAATAAATATGGAAACAAGGACTGAAGCATGTATCTTACCTTAATCCATGCTTCAGAGACATCTTTCTGAAATCTCACAGCTAACTTGATCACATCAAAAAGTAGTTTCACACAATTCTGGCTGGTGGTTACTTGGCTCAGGGAAGAACTGTAAATTATCACAAAGGAGGAGACTCAGTCCCTGTAAATACTGTCACAGAAGGAACAAGGCAGCCCAGCAGCCACAGCAGTTACTTAAAGCAGCCATTGTCCAGAGGGAATGCTCTGGCAAGGATAGGGAGTTTCACAGGAGGGTGGAAACAGAGGTCCCAGAATCAATGGAAAACATACTGGAGGGAACTTGAAATAGATGGACTGGGAGCAACATTATTATAAATGAAGTTGCTTATCCCCGTGCAGACATGGATACACATGGCTCTAAAGGAACTACATCCACAGCAGAGGAAGCTGGCTGGGCAAGGACTGACAAATGTATTTTATCAGTACAAAGCAAGAAGGAATAAAGGTGTCTGTGCCTTTCCACAGGATAAATTAGGCTCATGTATGCAGCCAATTGTGCCAGAGAGACCAGAAGAGGAAGAGTTTAAGTTCTCTCGTCTCATCCTACCCTTGGAGAATCAGATAAACCTGTTTAAGTACCTGGCCTGGACTTGGCTTCTAATCTTCTTCTGGGAACTGTGCATCTGCAGGGGCAGAACACACGATGACAGATCCAAGTTCTTACGAAGATCAGAAATCACCTGTAAAGCACAAATCCATGCACAAATCACTGTGACAAATGAGGGAAGAAGAGAAAAAGCTGAGGAAAAGAAAACAATTTCCCATAATAACCCTAAAATTACAAACCAAAAACCTCATATATTTGTAAGATTCATAAGTACTTAACCATGTCCAAATCTAATTTTTTTTAAACTTAGAAAATGAACCAGCAAAACTTCTCTTCACATCATGTCATGATGTTGCAGATGCATACAGAAAGCAGAATTTTTTAAAAGCTACTCTCTGAAATTCCCACCTGTATCTGTTTTACGTTGCTGTGAACTGCTTTTATTCTGTTTAGCAGCTGAGCAAGATCTATGGCAGCCTCAGGAATT
This sequence comes from Oreocharis arfaki, assembly GCA_013398015.1. Taxonomy (NCBI): domain Eukaryota; kingdom Metazoa; phylum Chordata; class Aves; order Passeriformes; family Paramythiidae; genus Oreocharis; species Oreocharis arfaki. Next base: position 48,905 of record VZRR01010742.1, on the reverse strand, counting down.
CTAGGACATGCAAGTTTACCAATGTGACTGCTGCTGAATTGCAGTGTACCAGCACAGACTGGCTTCCATGTCATAGGCACACTTTTTTTTATAGGGGTCTCCCTGAAAGGTTTGGGCAGATCACAAAGCTCATCTGGCTTAGGCTGAGGCTTCCTCAACATATGAAAAAAAGTGTGTTCGATAGTTCATCAAGGCTGGCTTTGATCCCTGGCAATGTTAAAATTTTACTTGAAGACATTAAAAACATACAGCTCCATGTGTGAAGGAACTTCCCTCTGTTAAAACACACAATGGTGTGGAAAACACACACTTCATTATGAAAAAGATACTGTACCTCTACTGCATCTGCTGCCTTGACATTCTGGAGGATGAATTTTACTACCACAGGCAAATCTTCCAGTTTTACAGAAGGCACAATGGTCATGGCAGACTCTCGCACCTGAGGAGAGAGCAACGCTCCATCAGCTGGAAGACAACACTCCACAGAAACACAGCTATGGCAGTGGGAAGGAGTCCTTGCAGACTTACAGTCCAGCCTTCTGCTCAGAGCAGGAATATTGTCAGAACTAGAACAGATTCACCTTGGCTTTGCTGAGTCTTGGAGATATCCAAAGACGAAGGAAATCCCCAATCCCTGGCACCTCTTTGATAATTTATATCAATGCTGCATTGACATAACTTGTTTTTCCAAATGTCCAACCTGAACCTCCTATTGTGGCCACTGCCCCTTATCACTCTTCAACAAGAAGAGCTTGGCTCCATCATTTTTTAACTGGCTTTCAAAAGGGAAAAGTATGGAGGATGTGCAGCCTGCTATGCAGCACCAGCCTTTTGGGACTATGTAAAACACTATTTAATGCATTCAAATGAACCAATTTTGTTTTATTCATAGGAAGCCCAGCTCCAAAGAGTGCAGCAAGGCAGCCAAGGCACATCATCGTCATCTCTTCTCCTTTATCAGCATTCTGCAGAGAAAGCTTATTTAATTATTTAATCACCAATCTGCCTTTCCTTAGAATATAACAATCTAGTCTGGTCACCGTACTTCAAAAAGATGAAATATTGACAATAAGCAGGTTTAAGACAGGCAGTAAAAATTTACTGCAGCAGGACAAAGTGCTTCTGCATTAGCTAAACCAGCTGTGATTGAAATTTCTGGCTGTTATAGTATGCATTCAGAAAACTCCTCTCTGCTCTTCACTGAACCCCTCATACATGTTTCAAAAACCAGCTTTAGCTTCTGACCTCTTTCTAACTTCAGGAGCTCAGGACTTTTGAAGGCCTACAGGAGTCAGAGTTAGCAAAATACTTGGAATGAAGAAACAGTTCCAGCTCTCATGCTGCTAAGCAAGGGCTGGGGTCTGCTGAAGTGCTCAGTAAAAGCTCTCACCTCAGCCACAAGTTCTGCGTCAAGATCCAGACGAGAAAGGGCATCCAGGATTGGCACTGTCAGCCGTCTGCCCTGCTTTAGCAAGCAGCTGAAACACAGGGAAAAGAAAACAAATGGTCCTCTTAACAAAACCAAGAATGTCTCTTTAGAATATTGTATGATTCCAGTAGTTTTTGTGGTCACTGCAAAAAAAAAATAATCTCTGAAACTGACAACAACATATGCCACTGGCATTATGGAAAACTCCTAAATTATTACTCCTCATGTAAGAGCTGCACCTGTCTTTAACAGCCTCATGGAGTTCCCTGAAACTCATGTAATCATTCTTGGCTGACTTCTGTTTCTTACAAACTTTCTCTAGCAAGAAGTTGTACTTAAATTGTGTTAGTTGACAAACACCTCATCTGCAGCATCCTGGTAACTGTCTATGCTCCCTAATTCATTACAAGTAATGAGTTGTTTTCCACATCAGAAATGGGTAGAGGCTATTGAGAATATGGAAATAAGTATGCCTTGCTGACACTGTTTGGATCTCAGCTTTCAAAATACCCAAAGAGAGAAAACAGAAGTCTGAGGAGTTTGATTAGCATAGGAAAAATGTGTGGAGTTTTTTTGTCTAGAAGCTGAGGCAGTAAACTGAGAATGAAAACAAAGTCACAATTTGAGAGGGTACAAGGAACAGGATGCACTGCTTGCAGTAATAATCTGCAACAGTGATCATGGGTTTGAAAAGATAATTAACACCAGCATAAATGCAAGTGATCTGTGTAATAATAAGAATTAGAAACACTTAGACTACTCAAATTATTGTATAAAATGAATACATTATTAAAGAAGACAGAGGTAAGGACTAGCCTAATGCAGTGCTCCCTGGGACGATAACTCTTGGCATTAGGCCCCCCAGTTGTTTGGATCAGGAAATATGCTTGAGAAAAGTATATAAAATAGCCAGAAACTTCTGTTTCATGCACACATTTACTGTGTTGTGTGTGGCTTAGTTTTTGTTTGGTTTGGTTTTTTTTTTATTTAATAAAAACCACGTTGATTCTTACCACAGCAGAATCCAAGACAAATCAGAAGTTGTCAATTGTAATATCCAAGTGACTGATCACAGACTATCCAGCAGAAGTAGTGAGTACTTAACTGGATTCTACCTGTGCTGTATGCAGGTAGTCAAGAGTTCAATAATTATTTAGATAAAAGCAGTTTTGGAGCATTGTCTAAATGCCCTGTCTTTTGCTGGATTGCCTGTGCTCTCTTTAAGAGCATAACAGCACAAATGGAATGTCCTAAGCCAGCGGCACGTGTCCCCAAATGTTGCAGTTAACAGGAACACACTGCTGTCCTAACAGTTCAGTCAGTCCCAGAGCAAGCTGCATTAATGCACCTCGTCCTTTTCTGCTAAGTGCAAGGGGGAAAAAAACAAAACAAAACAAAACAACCACTCCCCACTAAATCATCTGTACCTGAGCTCTCTGGCAACCTCACTTTGCTGGGAATCCTCCAGGATCTCAGGTAAACTGGTGATAATATCGTGCTGGATTGGTACTGGAGAGACACTAACCATCTGCATTAACTTCTTCACCAGATCCTGCAGACAAAGAGGAGCACTGGTGAAATGCACCAATCTCTCAGCAGAACAACATTATGCACCTAAGGTCCCTCAGTACATCATCTGCCTGGATCTATGCCAACTGTCCCTAACTCATTGTCCTGCTGAAGTCATGGAGCAGAGCATAGACTTTTGTGGAACAATGGTATTTTACAGGTAGGATATAACCATCTTGGTGAGCAGAGGAAACTGGGAAACACAACAAGCTTCCCAGTGTTTAGTACTCCTGTAGAGAGTAACCCACAGAGACTGACTTAGGGAAAGAAGGAAAAGAATCACGAGAGTAGGAACAGAGAATTCATCCCCACACGCTTGCAAGTATCCAGTACCTTGTTAAAATTAAACAGGAGAGGATTGTAACTTCCTGTCAGCAACAGCTTTAAAACAGGGTCACCTGTGTGAATACACAGGCATAGATATAAATTTATGTAAAAGATGACTTAGAGCAAGGAAAGAAGAAAAATAGTAAAAGTAGTTCAGAAGTCACTCAAAGCAACCATAACAAAACAGAAAAAAATTAAATCTCTCCTTCAGCATGTGAACACAAAAACAACATCAGTTCTCATCAGCACAATAATTCATCTAATCCCACCTGAGAGGCACTCCAGAAGTTATTTGGAAAAAGCATCCATGTGATTGCACCTCTGGTACCCACCTGGCTGTCAAGGAGCCTGTCAAGCCACTTAAACTGATTCACAATGAGCCGGGGGAAATTTGTTCCAAAGGTGCCCACACTGAAACAGCAGAAAAGGACACACAGGTTAGTCAGACCTACAGACTCAAAAGCTTTGCTGCTGGTCAGCAAGACCAACTAACCCCATTCTTAACTGGTCATTAATACATAGAAAGAACTTCACTCTTCTTGCAGTTTGATAGGAGATAAGTGTAAAAACATCCATTTTTCAGAATTCCCAAAGGATTCACTGCACAATTAACAGCTTATCGGTTTTACATCCAAGATCCTTTAGAATTCTTGGGCGAAAACAGTTCAGATCTTGTGACTGTCTATGTAAAACCCTCCTCAAACAAGATTTCAGTCTGATACAATTTCTTGGACTACAGCCCTGTGCAGCACTTGTATCCTGTACTCCAGCACCGGAACAGAAACTGCAGCAGGAACAGCCTCAGCTTCTTTCTGCCCCTTGGCCTGCCCCACTAACTCTGTAGTGAGCATCCAGGGCACAGGAAGAAGAGATTAAGTGGTCGAGTCTTGCCTGTGTTACAAAGATCTCTCACTCCACTATGGTGTTCTACATTCAAAATCCAACAGATGCTCTTTCAATTTCCCTCGTTTGAACATAACTTGCAATTTTAAAAGATCTGTTTGCATCTTACAGCCCCCTAAAACTCTGCCAGCAGCCACTTGCATTTTTTTTCTACATGATGAGACACTCCATAGTCTCTCTGCTGAAATACTTCCCGAGCTTGTGTCAGTAGCAGCAAAAAGCACAATCAATCAATGCACAATGTCTGCATTTCAGCTTCTAGAAATTTGTCTTCTGCTTTATGGACCCACAAATTTAAGGTCATGGTACCTCACAGATTATTTTACACAGCTAAGAAGAAAAAACCCAAGTCAGTGCAAACTGCCATTCAGGTAAACTTGAAATAACAGTTAAAGTCAAACAGCTGGTGACTGTCCAAAAGAAATTTAATTTCAAGGCAGAGAGAAGCCAGTTTATACTCACATGTCAAAAAAGAATTCAGGGATCTTTTCCAACAACAGTGTTATGACAGCAGGCTAAAAAGAAGGCAAAAAGTCAGTGTTAGGGTGATTTACTGGTTGTGCTGCGCTACTGCCACTAAAACTGACCTTTCACAAAAGCTGGAATATACACAGAAAAGAAAACACTCAAAAGGCTCAATAAAAGTATTTCTTGTATAAGAAATCTCTTGCCTAATGTCAGAAAGGAGGCACACAGCCTAAGAAGTGAAAACCACTTTCCAGAGGGTGGTATGAACTACCCACACAACCCAACAGAATCAGAGCATATGGGCAGGATGTACAATTCCTCTGGGCCAATGAAGCTCTCTTTCTCAGACCCAGGTGAGTTGCTTATCACCACATGGAAAACTAAAGCATCAACTTTAGATAAGTTTAAAAACAGTGCCCAGTTCTAGCACTAAAAAACCCACACATTCTCCACAGTGGAAGTGGTTATATCTCATCAGAATTTCCCATGGTCGACCTGAGCCGTCACGTGTCATTCTGCCCCTGTTCACCTTTGAGAAGAGTCTGGCTCTGTGTTCCCTACACCTTGCAACCCAGTATTTGAAGACCATGAAATTTCCCTTAATCTTCTCTTAAGACTGCACAAACCCAGTTCCCTCTGTCTCTGCTTGTCTGCCATGTGTCTCAGGCCCTAAACATCTTTGTGTCCCTACAGAAACAACAAACTGGATGCTATTCCAGATGCAGCCTCACCTGCCTCAAAACCAGTTCTATTAATCCTTTACTTACGTAAGCAAAATGTTCCCTGCAATCAAAACCATTGTAAAGAGCAAGCTAAGGTGCCCATACCTGTAAGATCTTAATCCCAAGAAGCAGTTTAATGAGGCTTTCGCAATACGAGTGCACCAGATTCCTGCAAGATGAAAGATTCCGCCACAGTTGTGTCAAAAACATATTGGGAGAACAGGCTGTAGCTCTTTTCATGACTTTTTTAAAAAAAACTACATACAATGACTTAAGGTAACACATGGTAATCACAGACACACACAAAAAGATTTAAAACTGCACTTTAGCTCCAAACCAGCTCACTCTCTACAAGACTAGAAATGTGAGAGTCTGTGGTTAATATGCATCTTCTGGAAAAAAAAATCTCAAAAAGGAATTCACTTTCACCAGCCCTGTCAAATGTTTTCACAGTATTTGGTTCTTCCCATAAAATGCCACGGAGTCCAATGTGTGCCGTGGGCAGACAGTAGGTTCTGTGACTTAACACTCTAAAGTCACTGCTCTTAAACAGCAATGTACGACACCAGCCATCCTGCCTTGCTGTCCATCAGCTGGAGCCTTTCCCTCCACTCTGGTCAATGCCACAGGACATAACTAGAGACTGGCTCTGACTGAAGGGGAAGGCAAAATGCATTTTCTCTACCTCGACCCCTCAGTCCGTACAGGAGTGCACGGCAAGAGGCAGTTCTTGAACTGGTTCCTGTCCTTGATGTGAGATTCCAGGCCACTGATGAACTGCTTCACAACCTGCAAAGCAGAGAGAAGTTACCCACCCTGAAGGGACATCCCAGTCAACTGCTGTCCTTTAGGATGCATTTTGCAAGCAGATGATGAGAACCAGGAAGAGCTAACCAGGGAACTGCAGACAAACTGGGATGGAAGGAAAGCTGGACAATAAATGAATGCTAGTCTCGACCATCTCCAGAAGGAAACACTGATTGTTCTGCAGAGTAACTCTAAAGCAAGTGTCTCACATTTCACTTTGATTTTAAAAGGCTTTGCCTTTCTTCCTCTTCAGCTGAGCCAGCAATCTTTAATGTGGCAAGAGCTGCACCCAAAAAACATTTGCAGTCAAATCAATGGCCTCAGGACTTTCACCCTGGACTTGCTGACTGGAGAGGAGCACCGCATCAATGCAGTTTAAATGCTGCCAGCTCCAAAGCCAACACAAAACCAAACCCAGCTTCCACCAGAGAGCTATGCACGTGATTTCTCTCTGGTAAGAGTCTTTGTCTATTGAATAATATTGCCAATGAAAATTACTTTGACAAGGCACGGTGAGAAGGACAGTGGGACTAAAAGGCTAGAACAGCAACACTGAGAGAACAGGAAAATGTCGACCACAGAAATCCAAGACAAGGTGCTGTGTTGCACACTTTTGTATGGGACAAGCAGGGATAGGCAGCTGCATTTGCATCTCTTCCCACTCAGCAAACAGCTTTAAAGGTGGCTCCTGCCACAGTTACTCACAGCTGGGTAAGTAGGGTGTTTCTCCAGGGCCAGGCAGAGCTTCTTCTGGAAAGCCATTTGATCAACAGCTAAGGAGAACGTTTAGAAAGGAAATAAAGAATCAGACACAGTCTGTCCATACAACATCACAACAGCTACACCAAGTACAAGCTCTCAAGCCTATCCACCAACATTTCTGCATTTGCTCTATTGAGAAGTCCAGTTGGCAAAAGCCTGAGTGGAATCAGCCCTTGTGCTTTCTCTAATCAAGGCTGAGAATAGCATTGAAGAGGCTAAATACAGGAGTTCCTGATGGCCTTGTCTGAGCTGAAAGGCAACAATGTTTGTTTCCCCATTTCAGATTTCCTGCCTCTGCAATTCAATACTGTAATCACAGATGCAGTCCAGTATTTTTCTATATAACTCCAACAATCTTTCAGAATTCTTTAGACTTAACAGGTATACACCCAAAGAGCTGGTATAATGAGTTTAGGTGATGCACTGAATTCAGCAGGAACAAGAGGTATATAACAAGTAAGAGGCCAGATGAAGGTTTGCTTGAATTTTGGAACAAGCTGGCTCAAGCACTTCTGTCCTGCAAGTAAAACACATCTTTACTTTGTACCAGCCATCCTTGCAGGTTTTGATCTAAAAGCAGAAAGAGCAAGTGTTAAACTCGTACCTATTTCATTCTGTCCCTCCCCAGCTTTCAGCACAATTCCCGATGTCCTAAGGAGCTCTTCAAAGACCCCCTCATTCTCCAATCCACAGAAGGCAGACGTGTTTTCCTTATCAGAAACCCGTGACTTCTTAGTTTCTGAGAAAACAAGACATGCTACATTAAATATATAAAAAAATCAACAGTGTCATTAACAATCAGCATTATCAAAACTGCCTGGGAGCTGTTGCCTCTACCAATGGGTCTCCACCCCAGTAAGATGATACCCAAGCACCTACTTGGCAAGTCTGTCTTGCAGCTCTCTTCAGAAGCATCAGCTTTCGACAATTTCCTTTTTGAAACCATGGTTAACAAAACCTTTGTTGTTGCCTAAAAAAATGCAGGAAAAAAGACAAGTGTTTAATTCATCTCTTTTTAAAGCAGATCTAGAATGTATTAGTGAATAGCAAAAGGGAATGCAATAGAAATTGAGAGTGCTCAAAGGAAGATTGCCTGGGTAACCAATATCACACCACATTTTTCTGCCGTGCAGGTTGAAATCTTAGCACTTGTCATATTTAAATAGCACAATACATCACTTTTTCTAAAATTCAGTTCCTCATAAAACAAGGTTTGGCCTTTCATTCAGACACCAGGCAAATTAAATAGCAAATTAAAGTGGGCAACTATGAGGACTCAGATTGCATCCACTGAGCTAAACTCGAGACCCTCTCCACATGCCTGGACAAAGCAAAAAAGGAGTCACAGATGAGTGTTTATGAGCCCAACCACATTAACTAACCTTGTTCATGTCCCCAGCCAGGTATCATGGCCAATGAGCTCTGTCAGCACAAACCTCCATCTAACCCATCCTCTTCTGAGGGGTGGCAACGATTAAAAAGAAAAAAAAAACCTTGACTCACCTTTAAAACTTAAAGGTTATTAAAAAAATATGTGTGCACATCTCACACTAAATGTCAACTGCTTGGCAGAGGCTGGTAAAATTAGTTTCTTAAAATACCAGCATGGAAGTGGAACAGTTGAAAAACAAATGTGCCTTTCACACCTGTTTTAGGTGTATGAATATCTGAAAGGTGGGTGCCAAGAAGATGGTGCCAGACTCTCTTCAGTGGTGCCCAGTGACGGGATAAGGAGCAATGGCCAAAAATAAACACAAGAAGTTTCACCTCAACATGACGAAAAGCTTTAGGTTGTGGATAGCAGAGCACTGGAACAGCTGCCCAGGAAGGGGTGGAGTCTCCCTCTCTGCAGACATTCCAAACCCACCTGGACGCGTTCCTGTGTCACCTGCTCTGGGTGACCCTGCCTGGGCAGGGGGGTTGGACTGGGTGATCTCCAGAGCTCCCTCCCAACCCTAGCCATGCTGTGATTGTGCTCTGCGTGCGAGGCGCAGCCTGACAGCCCAGCCAGGCGTGCTGTGCCGCCACCGGAGAGCCCCCTCTCCATCGCACCTACTGCCAAAGGCTGGGCAGTGCCCGAGGCGGGGGTTGGACTGGGTGACTCCTCAGCTCAGCTCAGCTCAGCGCACCTCACCTCAGCCCACGTGAGCCCACCTGAGCTGAGCTGAGCTGAGCTGAGCCGAGCCGAGCTCGCCTCCCGCCCTCTCCCGTCCCCTCCGGGCTGGGCAGGGCAGGATACCCCAGGACACCCCACTGTCCCCTCACCGTCTCTCGCCCCGCGGGTCCCCTCACGCCGCTCCCGCCACTCGCGCTCGAGTTTCCCGCCAGCGGCGCGCGCTGACGCCGTTCCGCCGGCGGCGGAAGAGCCGGTCCCGGAAGCGGAAGCGGAAGCGGGGCGTGCGGCGGCGGCCCGGTGTCGGCCGGAGCCGGGCCCGAGGCGGCACCGCCGCGATGAGCGAGCCCGAGCTGCTGCTGGACTCCAACATCCGGCTATGGGTCGTGCTGCCCATCGTCTTCATCACCTTCTTCGTGGGCATGATCCGGCACTACGTGTCCATCCTGCTCCAGAGCGACAAGCGCCTCACGCAGGAGCAGGTGTCCGACAGGTCAGGGCCCGCGTCCCCTCAGCCCGCCTCCCGCTCCCCCCGGCCCGGCCCGGCCCGCTAACGCCACGTGTCTCTCTTGCAGCCAAGTCCTGATCCGGAGCAGAGTCCTTCGGGAAAATGGAAAATACATTCCAAAGCAGGTAGGGAGCTGCGCGGCTGGGGCTTTGCAAAGAGGGTGGCTGGGAAAGGAGCACAAAGCGCGGGGCTCTGGCCGGCCAGTGCCGCGGGACGAGCAGCGCCCACAAGGGCCCGCGGGGTCGGACTGGGTCACTCCTGGGCCAGGGCAGTGTCCAGGAGTGCAGATGCTTAGGAATCTTGGACACAAGACCGCTGTATATGTCTGTTCCCTGACATTTATGTTAGCTGTCACTGCTCGGTGTTTTAACTGCATGCTGACATGGGATGTGCCTCCAAACTGTCGTGTTTAATATCTGCCAGCAAGCACACAGGGATGGAATACAAGCTTGGGGTAACGAGGTGGGCATACAGTGTCAGCTGAAATGTTTGCTAAATTAAAAATCCATCGCTCATGTTTGCTCTTCTGGTACCAAATGTGTATTTTGTGAAATCCAGAGATCAGCTGGGAGAGTGAAAATGTTCCACGTATCGGTGCTCAACCAGCACAAAGAATTTGCACAAAACACTAAAAGCTCTTTAATTAACATGGGTTTTTCTTCAGAGAATTCTTATAATTACTTTAAGAATTTAAAAAATCCAGAGATCTGGTACTCTGGATGAAGAGAAATGTGAGGAGCTTTAGAACAATGGGCAGTGAGGCACCTATCCAAGAAACATGTGTTGTGAAAGAACTCACAAGATATCTGAATGTCTGAGCAAGAACTGATGCTTCTGTCATTTTACTTCTTATGGTGTTGACATTGTCTTTTTCTGCTTTCAGTCTTTCCTGTCCCGGAAATATTTTTTTAATAACCCCGAGGATGGATTTTTTAAGAAAACAAAAAGAAAGGTAGTGCCTCCTTCACCGATGACAGGTATGTTAAGGTACCCCAACTGCAGCCAGGTAGAAAAACCTGTCAGTGTCTGCCAAGGGTGGAAGCTGAATCAGCTTTGCAGGGAGCTCAGGCAGTGTGAGGGAGGGGTGGGACTGTTCAGCTGGGTATTTGTGGGGGGGAGTGAGATGGGTAACAACACATTAGGTCACTTCATGTTGCTTAACTTCAGCCTTGAGCTGCTTGCTGCATCTCAGGAGACCTGACCTCCTCAGGGTAGCCAGGAGTGGGAAGTCCTGCTCTCACTTGTCTCCTTTCACCAGTGTTTTGCTGCAGGATCTTCTCTAAAGTGATTTAGTTTAACTAATGCATACAGCAAAATAGGAGTTTGTTGTCTTTCTTCTACCCAGGTCACAGAGGGGTCAAGCAAGTTCAGAGATCTGGGGCGAGGGATGGGGTCAGACAGAGCACAGAACACAACACCCCTGTGGCAGCAGCCACCACCACACTGGCTGCTTATCTCATTTTGCAAAGTATTGTCAACAATGGAAAATTATAGATATTGGGATAGGACTGTTGTCTCATACAGTTTCTTAATTAAATCAGCTGACATGTAACGACTTGTTTCTCTTTATTGTGATATGCTGCTACTTCACACCCCATCTATGATTTGCAGATCCTACCATGCTGACAGATATGATGAAAGGGAATGTAACCAATGTTCTGCCTATGATCCTCATTGGTGGTTGGATCAACATGACATTTTCAGGATTTGTCACAAGTGAGTGTCTGGAATAGCATAGGTTTGGCTGAGTTTCTGAACACAACCTTGAGCTGCATCAGAGATTTGATCCTCAACCTGAGAGCAGTCAGTTAGAAGCAGCATAAATTTGGCTTGTGGCACTGCTGCTCTTCACTCCATGAACTGCACAGATTTGCTTGTCCTCTTGTTTTCAGAGTATTGGCCATGGTCTCAAAGAAAATAGCTCAGGAACAACTGTAGTGACAAAACTAGTATTTTATTAAATACTGCCTAAACTTCAGGTTGATACAGTGGATTTTCCTCTGAACCTGTCCAGGGAGTTGGTTACTGTGTGGGGTGTACACATCAAAAATCCTTACTTAAATTCATAGTTCATACCCCAAATTCATAGGGGTTTTTTCTATACTGTTTGTGTGATAACTGTTTCTTTCCCCTTCACAGTCATTGAAGTAATACCTGTGAGTGTTTGGTCATCTAATTAAATTTCAGAAAGTCTTTTCATGTTAAAATGAATACAGAACTGCAGTTTTTTCAAAATTCCGAGTTAACTTTTTATTGTGCATGTTGCACTCAGGCTAGAGTTACATTTATTAGATGCTACACTTATTAGATGTAATAAAAGAACTACCTGCTCACTTTGCCCTGTGCTTTGCAGTTGTGCAGTGTCACTTTGTGAAGCTGAGGGTTTTTTTTTCTTTATCCTGCAGCAAAGGTCCCGTTTCCTCTGACGCTGCGTTTTAAGCCAATGTTGCAGCAGGGAATTGAACTGCTCACTTTAGATGCATCCTGGTAAGCCCCTGTCCTCAGCAAGCAAGGTCCAATTCCCACTTGGAAAATGCTGAATGTGTTAAAAACCCTTGGATGCTCTGTGCATGCTGCTGGAGTGAGGTCATGAGCCAGCTTTGAACTGACAACAACTGTGCTTGTTCTGATTTGGCAGGGTGAGCTCTGCTTCCTGGTATTTCTTGAATGTGTTTGGACTCAGAAGCATTTATACTCTCATCCTGGGCCAAGATAATGGTAAGGCACTTGTCATTTCTGGGAACTGGCTTCTCCTTCCACAGGATGTCATCTGAGGGAGGCTGGGGAAAAGATTTCTAAGTTTGCAGCCAAAAAGCTCCCGAATGCCTCTCGTTTTTGTGAGGTTACTTACTCTCCGTGGGCCAGGTTTGACATCACCTGTGGCAAGCACCCAAATCTCCTGCACCAGCCACTGGCTCATAAACTTCCATGGCTGTTAGCCCAGGCTTTCTTTCCCATCAAATCAGTGTGCAAAAGTTTTGTGCTCGGGCTTGTTTTATTTCTAGCAAGTATTGGTTTAAGGAGAACTGCAAAGATTTCTTAATGTTAGCTGTGGGGCAGGACAGATGTGCATTGGGAATGTAGAAAACTATTTTCCTCAATGTTCTGCATATTTTTTGTGAATCTGGCTATGATGTAGCAGGTGGGAGCAAGGTGTCTTGTGAGGCCTCCTTCTGGCACAGCAGTATTGCATTCTGGGTGTTGCTACAATGTTCTCATCTACAGATAAAAACCTTCCCAGTGTCCCCGTGCTCCAGGGAATGCTGTTTAATAACACAGAAATCAACCTCTCATTTCTCATTTCTAGCTGCAGATCAGTCCAGGGTGATGCAAGAACAAATGACAGGGGCAGCAATGGCCATGCCAGCAGATACTAACAAAGCATTTAAGGTACAGTATTCCCACCTGCACTCCTGTTTGTGTGAGCTTGCAGGGTTGTAGGCTGCATGTAACTCATCCTCTCCCTGTGTCAAGTAAAGGAATTGCTCTGGATTCCTGTTCCTAAAATTAGAGCTGACAGCTTATGAAGGCTGTGGGAGTTGCTCTGGGTCTGGCAGAGCCTGAATACCCTGAAGTAAACCTGACAGATCAGTCATTAGATCAGGTACAAAAGCTGTATTTATCCTCTGCTTTTGCTGAGGAAGAGGGGTTTTTTACCTTCAGATATAGTTCCAAAGCAGAAGATGGCTCTCCAAAAGTTGTGTTAACAGTGAAGCTGAGCATGAGTCCAGCAGGCACCTGATGGAACTTGGGTAAAAAAATCAAGTGAGTGAGTCAGTTCTGTGGAAAATCCATCAGGATTTGACTGTCTTGAAGATCTCTTGAAGCACTTTCCATGGGCACTTGCTTGTTAGACTGCCTCAGCCTTTCACAGCCCAGGTTTATGCACGAAGGACAGACCTGGTGTGTGGTTTTATGTACTGTAGAAGAGGTTTAGCCACACATAACCTGCTGCCTGGGAAGGTGGGATGGTCTGCTCCTGCAGTTTGTTTTCAGTAACCTTCTGGTTAAAAAAATCCCACAGCACCCAGGCAGAGGCTCAGCCAGGGAAGAGCATGGCTGCAGTTGGCAGCAGTGCTGGAGCAGCAGGTGTTCTGTCACAGTCAGCACTGAGGTGCAATTCCAGCCAGTACTCACTCCACTTCCAGCCAGTACTGGCTCTCCACAGCACTTCTGCCATTCAGCCTTGCAGAGACCTAAACCCACCTCATGCTCCAGCAGAAACAAAAGGAGAAAAGCACATATTGCAGAAGTGTTCTGGCCAAGAAATACAAATCTCTTGCTGGGCATCATGTGACATGTTTTTTTGCAGGCTTTGTGGACAAGCCTGTGATCAGATGCAAAATTTTTGGCCTCTTAGCTGTTGTTGTCAAGTACCTCTGAACTAAAGAATTAACTCACTGCAAAGCACTTGAACCCACCAGAACAGAACTGGCTGTTACAGAAGCAGTGGACTCTTCCAGAAGGGCAGAGGCTTAGCAGAAAGTAGATAATGTAGTTTTTCTGTGATGCAATCTGTATTGAGCCAACTATTAAGCATGAACTACTGATTTCAGAGAGTTGACAGGAATGCCAGGTTTTTAACAGAAATCAGTGTTTGTTGCAGTTTTTAAAGCAAGCACTGCTTTGTGTAGTTCTTGTCTAACTCATCCTGTGTTGCTTTTCCTTCTCTACTTTTGTTCATGCCAATGCAGACGGAATGGGAAGCCTTAGAATTGACAGATCATCAGTGGGCCTTAGAAGATGTAGAAGAAGAGCTCATGGCAAAAGACCTCCATTTTGAAGGCATGTTTAAGGAAGAACTTCAGACCTCCATCTTCTGAATTTGAGAGTATGCTTTTGTCTCTTCTTGTTAAAGTTATTTGAAAATAAATCTGTTCTCTAAAACTATATAATGTATTTTAGCAAGGCTGAGAATAAAAGAAAAACATAATGTTCAGAACTGCAGTGCCCTCGCTTTGATTTGAGCCCAAGGACACACACACACACTATTTCCCCATTAATTTAATCCTTCCCAAGTCCATTTGTAAGCACCTGAGTGCCCACACAGCCCCTCCCTGCCTGCCCCATGCACAGCAGGGTGTTGCCAAAGGGTGCCTGGCTGTTACTTACTGGGTCAGGTGGGGATAATAAAGCTTTAAGCTGCCCACCTGACCATCTTCTTGCACTGTAGGGAACAGGGAGCAACTGTTCCTGGCTCGTCCTTCTGCAGAAGCTCCTCAGACCTCTTCCCCAGGGAGAACAGTCCCAATCTGGACAAATGCTTCATAAAAAGAAACTCTTCCATATTCTGTGGCTGTTATTTTTTTCCCCCCATTCTTTATTCTAAGCACCTTTTTCTCAGGGTGAGACTGCACATCCTCTTCAAAGCAGGAGCTGAGCCAGGACTGACACTGATTTTCTGTTCTCACCAAATCATCTTCCCAGTGAACAGGGAAGCTGCCCCTTTGCTTTCCCTTCTTCCCACGATGGGTTTCACACCCTGCTTTGGAGGTCAGCCCTTCACAGCAAAGCTCAGCAGCTACTGTTCTACATTAAAGCTCATTAACCCTCAGCAGCTCCAGCTGAGCTCTGGTCCTCCTCTGCTCTCACACTGTAATTGTGGCATGAAGACTTCAAACCTTCTCACAAGGGCTTCACAGCCCACCTTGGCCTACAACACTGGGACAATCCCACACAAAAGCCCATTGCACTTCCTCAGCTTTTTCCAGCCTGCTCTCACAAACGTGTTCAGGTCGCCTAGAGGAGGAAATTACAGAGACTGCAGGACAACTACCTCAGTGGTACAGTCACAGGCAGCCCTGATACCCCTGCAGAAAATGGACAGAAGGAAGACCAGGACCTCTCAGGGATCTGCAGAGGAAGAGGAAGGATGAAACCATAGCAGAGGCTGCCCAGTGCCACAAAAAAGCAAGGACAGCTTTGCTAGAGCACAGGTACCAGCAACCCAGCACTGCGGGGAGAAAAAGCAACCTTAGAGCAGACTGAAGCCTCAGCTGTGCAGAGCTGTGCCCTCAACAGCTGATTTTCTCCCAGATCCCCACTGGCTCTTGCCCTCCCCCAGCCCAAATTATTCCTAGAGCACCAGGCATCCCCACAACCAGCAGTCTTAGACCACATAATGAAAGCTGAAAATACAACAGAACCCAGTTTCAGTGCAAACCACTCTTTAATTTTCCTTTGTACAACAGAGCCAGCCACTTACAAAGTGCTAGTCTAAAAAACAGTCTGGTATTACAGCACACACACACCAGCCAAAGCCCAGCAGCTCAGAGGCAGAGAAAGCACAGCTGGGCCACTTGTTCTGCAGTACAACAGAGTCTGTTCAGCATCTCAGATTGAGCCCCACGGATGCATTTCTCAGTGTCAGCACAGGTAGGGAGGCAGGGAGGAGAACAAAGGCTATTTCAGATTGATTTCTCTTTTAAAAAGGTCTTTTCCTGTCCTCCCTTTCCTCTATTCCCCCATTTTGGAATGCCCACATGACTTACTTTCAGGGTAAAACAAACAAAAAAATGCTGATTGGAGTAATTTCAGTGCAGTGCTACAGCTTAAAAATTGCTTTTTGCATGCTCCCCTCAGTAATAAGGAAACAAAAAATACAATATTAAGAGTTGCAGAAATAAAAATAAAATGGAACAGCAGAAGCAACTAAGCGATTGTGATCTCAAAATTCAAATTTTAATGCTTTGAAAGCAAAATTCCACTAAGGAGAATCACATCAGTAGCATGCTGGCTAGAGACAATGCCCCCTCCTCCTCCTCTCCACCACTTTCCAGTGCCCTGGCAAAGAGCTGCCTGGTGCTGCCCTCCCAGGGTGCAGGGACAGGCACACTGCAATTTCCTACAGGGCCTGTTGCCAGGAGCTGCAGAAAGGTGGGGCTGAGCTGGCAAGTTTGGAGTTAAATGGATGAGCACTGCTGACCACCAGAAGAGAAGGTGATGGTCAGCACTGAAGCCACAGTGGCTGCAAGCACATATTCCAGGGGGAACAAAAAGCAGGTGATAGCCAGTCTCAGCCTTTCATTCTGCCAATACACTTGGATCCAAGAAGGAAAAACCCTCCTGTTTGGTCCACTACCTTGAGCTAGATCCTTCCCTAAAAAATACAGGCTAAGGGTCTGGAATTTTTTCCCATTTTTCACATGGAAGACCAGTTCTCCACTGAGACTCACAGGAGTCTTTTCTCAAGAAGAAAACTGGACTTGGGTCCTAAAAGCACTACAGGCAGTAAAGGAGGACAGAGGGAAGAGCATTTGCCAGTTGTGCCAAAAGGATGGAGCAGAACCATTGAACAGCAGAGGCAAACAAGACCTGGGACAGGGCTATCACACCTGCAGCCCCACAGAGGGTGATCAGCTGAGGATATCAAAGGCAGCACTCAAGGGTGGAGGACGGCTGAAAGAGCAGTCCAAAAAACCCTAAGTTGCAAGAGAGAAGGCTGAAAGCTCACACAATCCATTGCATTGAGCTGTCACCCTTACAGGTGACAGCGCTGGGGACACAGTGCTGAGCTTGGCTGGAGACATAAATGAGCAAAAAAAGGATAAAAATGCTGTCACTGCACAAACCATAGGAGAAATGCTGGCAGCAGAAAAGTGCTTACAGAGCAGCCTGGAAGTGAGGGGTGTAGGAGATCGAAAGGACAAGAAATTGTCAGTGTTATGGATGTTATTTTCTCTGCAGAAGAACAGGAGCCAGAGCAGCTGTGTCCTGCATCTCCACAGGGATCAGCCTGCACAGAGGCCACTCCACTCCACAGGTAGGTATGATTCACTTCTGGCCAAGATTCCTGCATCACTGGATTCAGTGTTCACATGAAAAATGCTGAGTCAAAGTTGCCCAGGAGAGCCTCAAACGCATCAGCGAAAGGATGCAAGCAAGAGAAACATTTGTTGCTTCGCCAGGGGGACCAAGGTACAGCGGCAGAGACTGCGACAGACCAGATGTACAAAGATTTGAACTGAGCTCCAGAAAGAGTGCAGGAGGCCTCCCTGACACAGGCAGGGCCCAACAGCAACACCAGAGAGCTGGCAGGAAGCCCCAATGCCGATTCACAGAATCGTACCCACCCTTCTCCTCCACGGGCCCCTGCAAGGCTCAGCTGTGCCTGGCCTCCAGCTCAGGCTGTCCTCTCCCAACCCCAGCTACAACCCTCAGCCCAAAAACCACAGCCCCAACCCTTGCCTCTAGCCACACAGCTCAGCCAGATTTTAAAAAGAACTTTATTGAAGCTCCAATATATATTATTTTTGGCCTCTAAATACCCAAGTGTCAGCACCTATTCCTGGCTCTTCAGTGCTATTCTGCAACCCCCAGCACTGAATCTTTCAGTGCTTGATTTTCTGCTTGACCCCTACAGAAGGAAGGAAAATTTTCAGGCGCCTCAGGCATTGCTTTACAAGAGCAACCACTACCATGGTGGCCAAGTGCTGGAGGTGGTGCTCAGTTGGTGTCCATGCCATCACACTCTTCTTGGGGAGCAGAGGGGGCAGAATGTTCCTCGCTGTTTCGGCGCTGGTAGAACAGCACGTACGCGGCTTTTGTCTACCGAACAAAAAGAAAACCCATCTGAAACCATCCACGCAGCTTGGCTAGAATCTCATGCCCAAAGCAGGGAATCACACTTTCAGCACAGACCTGGAACAGCCTCGAGCCAAATACTCACCACTATTTGGTCTTCTGAAGCCACCGAGACGCTGCTGTCGTCAAAGTAGTACCACTTGTCGTTCACCTTGTTCTTTGCGTAGGCAGTGTCTGTCAGGGGGACAAACTGCAGCTCAGCATTCCGGGGAGGGCTGGCAGGGAATGCACACCTGGGACACTCGGGACTCCAACCACATGTGCATGGGAGGCCAGGAGCCAGCTTTGGCATTACCTATCCCGAGCTCAGTTAACCAGCATAAACATCTTCTGCAACATGCCAGCTGGCCCAGCTAGTCTAAGACCAGGTTCCACATCCCAGGCTTATCCCTGATAGCTGAGATATATGGAAAAGAAACTTAAGGAATAACAGTAGTAGGCTTTGTTCACTGCCCTTGAGTCTGAGCTTTCCCAAACACACACAGTTTAAGACTCTGCATTTTCACTTGAAAGAGAAGTTTTCTGCTGCTGAGGGATCTGATCTAGCATTTGCAAGAGTCCTCACTCATGAAGGAACTTAGAAGTCTCTCAACATCTCTTCAAGCCAAGACTTCTGTGACTGTGATCTCCAACCTCAGAACATGTGCCCCTGCAGCTACAGGAGTTCATCATCCTCTCATGGTAAATTGCTTCTGGGTGGTTTCACAAGTGTCACCTACAGCATGGATCTGCACAGACACCTGATACAGGGAACTCACCTACAGATGCTTTTCATCTGTGCTGCAGCAAAACCAGTGACAGAAAACAGACTCATCATGTATCAAACTTGAAAGTAAGTGGGTTTTTTCTCCTGATGAAATGACATTTTTCCTACGTCAGTCCTTATCAGTGCAAACATGGAGACATTCTACTGTCAGCCAGTGTCTAAATTTCTGGTTCAGCATCAAAAAATCTTGACTCCACTCATGAACTGGGGAACACCACAAAAACTAATGACTGCTAACCAGGGTCCCACAGGCATCAGTCAGACCACAGGCCAAAGTGCTGCTCCCTATCTGCCCTCCACATCCTAACAGCATCCCAATACAATACTCGCCTGCACACAGAACACAGGTAAATTTTGGACTAGACACCTTTGGTGAGGGCTCTTGCAGGTGTCACAATGCAGAGCCTTCCCATGACCCCTCTGCCCACATTTCCTTGCACACAAAGGACACAGCAGCAGTTACTCACAGTGGCCCACTCCCATGGCTCCATAGTGATTGGAAACTGCAATGAGGTCATACACGTATGAGCCCGCTCTTGGGTCGCAGACAAACTCGGACATGTTCAAACCCCTGGAAGCAAACACAAAAGTATCAGTACACCAGTAACCATCACTTTTTAGGAACTGAAGAGTGGCACCAGTGAAGCAGCAGTGCTGCTCTGCTGCTCAGGGGCCAGGTGTTGTTAGTGTGAAGACCAGACTTGTTACCACTCCCACACAGGGCAGGTCCTGACAAACACACCAAGCACTGCCAGAAGGTTTAGAGGGAGGTGTTGAATAAAACACAGTTTGGAGTCTCCCTGTGTAGGCATGAAGAGTGAGACAGGAATAGTAAGGGATAGGCTTCATCCAACAGCAGGATGTTGGCGAGCAGAAGCAGAGGGACAAGGCAGGCTTTCACCTTGTACTTGTGCAATACTCACTACTACAAGTGCAGCTCTGCCCAAAAAATTGCTAAAATTGCTACAGAAGTTCTCTTGGTTGAATCACATGGGCTTAACCAAATTTTAGAAGAAACAGCACCTATTAGTAACTAATGCTCTTTGAGATGCATAAAGATGAACAGTATTAACAAAAACCACCCCCCAAGAAACTAACCCTCCCAACTCATGCCTGCTGTCCAGCATTCAAACCCAGAAAACACCTGCTCCAGTTACAGCTTTAACAGCAAGCACACCCAACAGAAGTACATTTTTCTCGACCAAATTCTTCAAGCTTTTCCTAGCTGGAGGGAAGAATCCTACCTGATTGGGAATTCCACAACAGTGTCAAGTTTATCCCTCCAGTGTCTGCTGTATGAGAAGCGTTTTAAATGTACCACCAAAATCCTGGGCAAAGACCACAAGTCAAACTTCTTCGTAGCCTGTTGATGTTTCTTACAGTTAGGGCAGTACCTGAGGAAGGAGTAACAAGCAAGGAAATTAATGACTGCATTAAAAGAAAAGCTTCTGGCCTTCCATTAAAGATGCCCCACTAGCACAAGCACAGCCCCTGCCTCACTGAAGGCACATTGCCTGTGGAATATGCAGGTGAGCACACTGCCTCAGAGAATTCCAAACTCCAGCTTGCTTTCACTTGATAGGCAAAATGTCCTATGGCAAGTATGTTAACTGCACATTGTACAAAAATTAACCTTTAAAAATAGCCTGATTGTTGGAAGCTACATTCCCACTGACACTTCTTTCTTAAATACAGGCAGGAAACAAATACTTTTATTAACCCATGTCCACAACCTATTGAGTCAACGACTTAATACAGATCTGACAGACTTCTCAAAGATGAGGGCAAAAGGACAGACCTGGGAAAGGATAAGAATCCCATTACAAATCATGTCAATTCAAACAGTTATGGCATTTTATGGTAAATACGGCAGGCAGGCAGAGGTTCTTACCACGGGTCATGTTCACCAAGTGTTTCCATAGTAGTGAAGAGCTCTATGCAGTCTCTGAGGGCTACTACAGCCTTCTTCTTCTGTGGTTGTAGCATGCTTCCATGTTTTTCAAATGCCTAGTGAAAGAGACGGGTGCTTTATTCAATTCCATGTACTCTGTAATCCCCGACATCAAGAAATTACATGCTCACTTTCCCCACACCACCTATTTCTGCACCTCCTTCTCCACCCAGACAATCATCTCCAGCTTCCAGCCACTCCTTTCTTGTGCTAAATAGTCCATAAGAGAAAATACATGTCCTCACTTGGGTTTAGAGATTTATCAAGACAGTAAAAACAGCTTATTCTGTTAAAAAGATGAGGGTGCAGAACACTGTTTACTGTCACCTTTTAAATATCATGCAAGTTTAAACACAGATTACTTATGAAAAGAGCATACTACAACCTGTGCCTCCTGCTCATCATAAAGCAGCCTCCGTGTCTCAGAATCCCAGTCAATAGCAACTGCAGCAAAAGCTACAAGAAAGAAAAAACATTTACTGAACAGGCATAAAAAGAAGGAAGAAAAAAAAAATCAGCAAGAAAATAATTACCATTCAGTTTTAAGATTTTTCCTTCAACAATGGAGTTTATCTCCGAGGTCCCAGAGGAATTCACAAGGCTAAAAGTGAAATGCTGTTTCTTGCAAGGCTGCAGGTCTCTTGCTGACTCCACTTGCATACAACCCTCAGAGTGGCAGGGATCAACTTCTGTCAGCTTTTCCTTGCCTTCCTCTCCGCCATCCTGATGCTCCATCTCTTCAATGTCACCTGGAAAAAAATTTCAAACAAGGACAATATTACAGGGCTTCAGTGAAAGTTTGGCCTGACACCTCCCATGGACAGCTGTTTGCATCAGCCTGTACAACACACACCAGCTGCGTGGGAAGCAATGAAAATGCACACAGAAAAAGAAACCTCTGCTTGCTAACCTCTCCATCTGAAGCTGTATTTTTCCCTTTAGCAGATGCCAGTTTAGGAAAGCACTCAGTTCGCAGTAGGTTAACAACACCTTCTGAGAGCACACCCTAAGAAGCATCCCCAAGAGAAAATCAGTGAGGCTGCAGCTGGGTGTCTTCACAGAAAGGAATACGTAAGTTGCCAGAAAAGTTATTTCCATTCTTAGGGGAAAATGGGCAGTTTTTTCCCCATTTAACTTATTCCAGCTGTTACCCTCAGGGCTATACAAGTGAATAATTTCAAAAAGGGAAGGGAAACATGAATTTGCCATCAGCATTAAAAGCTTCCTGGTGAGCACCTAGCCTAGGAATGAGACTGTGATTCTATGTCCTCCAACAGAAAAATTACTCCACAATCTGTCTTTGTGACCTAACAGGCCAGTTTTCATCACCAAAGGGCATATCAGGAAGGGTTGCCTCTGGAGGGAGGCACCTGAACACCTCGAGTAAGCAAGCACTTCCCTAACACTGGTCAGGATGAATGAACATCCACACCTTGCTCTCCAGCTGCACATCTGATCTCCCTAGGAAGGAAATGGTCTACAAGATTCTCCCTGTACCACGCAGATGTCCAGCACAACACCGTGGTTTAATCGTGAGGGAGAAACAACCTGCTAGAGCTTAACCCAAATACACACAGCACAAACCAAATGCTGTCAGAAAGCCTAAAGTGCTGAAAAGCTTCCAGCAAATTTTGAAAGGGCTTTACCTTCAACCACACCGTTAGAGCCATTGCAGGTTCCTCTGTCTGGGCAGGGTGGGGAGTATTCTTCTGCCAGAGGGAGTTTCACATAGCGGCTGAAGAGAAGGGATACATTTATCACACAACCGTACTGCAGCTGTGCATCAGAACAGCAGCACCCCCTTCTATCATCAGCTCTTGCTGTCCAACCCCCTCCAGCAAACCAGAACCCATCCTCTACAGCACCATTTACATTTACATGACAGCACCAAGAGCCCTCAGAACAAGCCAAACAATTCCCTACATCTCAGCTCTCACTGCTTGTTCCAAGTTTCACTGGCTGTATATTGAAAAGGCAAAAGTAAGTCATGGTGGCCCCATCTGTGAGCCCTGAAAACAAGCCCTAAGTTCTGCTCCTGACTCCTTTTGCAAGGCTGAGCCAGCAATATCTGTTACAAAGCCCAAAAAAAACAGGACCTCGAAATGTCCCTGGGGCCTCCAGACGCTAATGCAACGCAAATCCTGGTTTATACATCCCACACAAATCAAGGAAAATTCTCCCTGTTAACAAGGACTCAGTAATCCTATTACAATGTAATTGAATAAGCGACCTCTAAAGCCTGGCATAGGATTCAAAAGTACAGCCATGACTTACCTGATCTGCTCCAAAACCACACTGTACAGGTGATCCACGGTGAGCTTGTGTTTGGGCACAGATATTAAGAGTGGCTGCCCAAAGAGCACAGTCCCTGAAGTATTGCTGGATTGCCTCATTGTCTTCTCCCGAAAGTAAACGGAGAGAGTTACATACTCTGAGCCATCCTCACTTGGCTTGCAAACTTCATACCTGTTTGAAAGACAGGTATTTCCATGGGTTATTTCCACTGCTAAGAAGCACAGCAGGTAGGACCAATATGAACTCAGTCCAGCAAGTCTCTCCAACAGCACAAGAGGGTTGTGCTGTCCTCATGCTACAGAGCAGTTTCCTGAATACTCCCCATGGCTCACAGTGGCACAGGACACACACCTGCAACCAACTCAGCTGCCACCTTCTCTCTGTCTTCATTCTTAATTCAAATCCCTATTGCCAGTCACCTCCCAAGACACTGCCCTGACAACTACACAGTGCTTCAACCAGTGAAAAATACCAAATGTACTCTGAAATCCCTCTGACAGTGTTTTTCTCCCGTGGAGAAAGAAGTCCTCTTGATACCTTGGGTCTTGCATTCTCCCAGCCTCTCAAACAGTTTTATGGCCTGAACTCACATCACTGAGCAGCTAATGCTTCATAAAACCAAGAGTCTGGAAACATCTGCTTCACAGAAAAATCCAAGGACAGTAAACAAACAAGAAAAATTCTGGAAAACAACAAACAGCCTGGGAGAACAGTGAGGAGACTGTGACGCAGCTCGTGCCCTGGGTGAAACAGCAAATGAGGTATTTGCAGCTGTCAGTGGCAAAAGAAACCACGGGGTCCAACACTATCACACTGTTTGCTTCAGGCCTATTCGTTACAAAAGATTCATTTTCAGGAATGGCAAGTCACACTGCTCTTTAATTTGGTGAGTCGCCTGTTCCAGATTTATCTTAAAACTGAAAGAGAAAGAAAGATTTCATGAAAGTTGTCACTACACATAATGACCAGGACCACCATCACATATCTGAATGCACCAAACTCCTAACAATTCTCTTACATGAGAAAAGCCACTTCCCTTCTCTCAAGAGCTGAGAAACCTTTTTTATTCGTATGTTCAGAACAGGGAGGAGAACAAATTTCAGAGCTGTCATTCTGCTTCATCCTACTAAAATAAAAAGCTTGGGGCTTGCACTTAGAGTCAGTAGAGTACATAAAGGAAAACATCCTTCCAGAGAGTCCCAGCCCACCAAGAACACAAGAGCTCAGGGTCAGCATAAGAGAGTCCAATGCCAGCAGCTGTTGAGGTTTTCTAGGTTGTCAAAGCTATTCAGCTGGACGCTAACACTGCATACAGTTCACACATCCTAAAGTCTCCTGAGAGACAGCATAACAAAGAGGTGAATTATTTCACTTAGTACTGTTTGAACCACAAAAGGCCATACTCAGTCCCAGAATATAATCTGTGATTAACACCAGGTCCTATGAGACCCTTAAACTGGATTCCTGTAACATCGATCAGTGCATGACACTCCTGTGACTCCTCCCACACCACCTACACTGTGCTCTGCAAGCAGCAACTAATGAAGCCCCATCCACACTCCACCCTCATGCACCTGAATGAAGCCCAGCCCATGAGAAGGAACAGATGGGACTATTCCCACAGGCAGGGGTCATCCATCACAAACAGCCAGCATGCAGCACCCCACAACACTCTGCAGAGAGCATCTCACACACTTCTCACCACAACACAACAGACCTGGTTACTCAAGTGCCCCTCTACCCACTCCATCTCAGAACACCTTTTACATACTAGTACTAAAAGCAGACATATCAGAATCAAGATCTGTCACCTTCATGATCTCCTGAGCAACAGCTATCCCTTGAAAAAAAGAACCAAAACCAAAGCATTCTATGTACAGTGTAAGGAAGGCTGCAGAGCGGATACTGGGAATTGCTGGACGATACTCCCTAATTCTGCATGCTACAACTTAATTGAAATAATAGAACATGAAGATGATGCTACTCCAGACTACACAATATGGTTTTAGAAGTCAGAAACATTAGCTCAGCTGCTACCACACTGCTAGATACTTTGATTGCCTCTGTAACTCATGACAACTCAGAAAAGTGTCTGAAAACTGCCAAGCAACAGGAGTTGACCAATCTTTATCAGCATTTTGATGGTTCAGGTCTGTGGTTTCAATTCAGAAAGGAGGCAGTGAGCAATGAGGTAACTTTTGTTCCACTGCACAATGAAGTTAAGCATAGAAGGATGGAAAGCTATGAAGGACCAGAGCTACACTGAAGGACACTGAACGTGATGCAAAAAATTCTCTGCACTAAACACCAGGCTAATACATAGGCTGTATGTTACTGAAACATTCCCTCACAGGTGCTGGGATCTATGATATTAACTCCAGCTGCAAAACACCATGTGGATCACAAGTCAATCTACAGCAACAACCAAGAAGTCTATTTTGAAACAGAATGGAGAAGGGCAGGAAAAAATGCCACTGCAGAAGCTGCCAAACAGATCTGCCTGAAAGGGGTTACTACTGCACACCAACCCAGAGATGCTGCTGAGAAACTACAACAGGGTCAGAAGCAGACAACAAGAATAAACACAGGATTGGAAAAAACCTGGGAGAAACGGCTGCACATATTCTGATCTCTTCTAGGAAGCGAAGATGCTCCTAATCTGTTTACTTTCTTTCTTAACACCAGAACACACTCAAAAAAGTAAACTAAGAGGTAAGAGACTGCAAATGCAACTTTCTTAGACAATGGATAGCTTGCCCTGTAGAACCTGGTCAAAGGATTTTGCCAGTCTTGCAGAGAAACAAGAATAAAAACGATGAGAAAATTCACACAGGAAGTTTATACAAGGCTTACATAAATGCAAGTTCATTTTGGAAAGGACGCAAACCCTCATTTCAAAGAGGAAAACCCCAATTTTAGCAAGTGTGAACAAACTTCACAGATCAGTCTGCTACAAGACCTCATACATCTCAGATGTTTGGTATAAAACCACTGCACCTTCTGGTCTGCTGACCTCATTAACTCAGTTCAATAATTGCTGTGGCCTCAGTCACATTAACAAACCTGACACCTCTGCAGCCAGTGATGTTTTTTCAAGACCATGAACTCATCTAAATGTAATACACAGCATGTTGTAAGAGAAGGAGGAAAACGCAGCATGTATGGCAAAGTGAATAGATCCTATCCAAATACGCACATTTTTATAGGTTAAAGGTGACCTGCAAATCAATTTGTGAAACTTTTATCAACATAAACAATACATGTTATGTAATATGCCCCATTAGCCAGGCTAAGAGAACAGGAGTACCTAGTTGATCCATCAGAACATTTTTCTTCTTAGCTCCTAAGAACTAAGAAGAAACACTAAGAGCAATCCCCTTGAAATGGGCTGTGGAGTTTGTTTTTATGTGGTACTTACCTGAGCCCTTGTAGGCCGGCTCCAAGCTCCAGCAGGATCCCTGGTGATGGGATATCACCAGCATGGTGCATGTGTGGGGGTTACATTGGAGCGGGAGCCGGAGGTCCTAGTGGGGCTGGGCTTCCCAGAACCTAAGGAAAAGAAATAGCAAGTGTTTGGGTTGTGTGCTGAATGCTGTGCTCTGCTTAGCCTGGGCAATGAGAGCATTCAGCACAAACACTGAACTACTGTCATCAAATTGATTTGCAGACCACCTTTACAGCAGTGATTTCTGATCATTTGCCACAGACCTCCCTGTCCTTCCACAGAACAACATGCTTGGAGAGAATCATTTCCAACACTGTGAGCGTTCTCTGGCTGCACTGCCCCGGCATGTTGGGTCACTGATACTGTTTCAAGGCTTCTACCAACCCCCTCCACATCTGCATCTCAGCTCTTCTCTTGATGCTAAATATTAACACAACTTGCACCAGGACTACCTGACAGTTCCAAGCCTGACAAGATGAGAAAGAGATAAGTGCAAAGCCTTGTGAAAGAACAGGCTTGGAGAACTTTCAAAATTCCCAAATTCTCCTTCTTTTCAGTTGACTTGGAGAAGAAAATGTATAATGTGTAAAAGGTGCCAGGTCCATTTTGGGCTGCATTTCAAAGTTACTTAAAGTCACCTAAATATCAAGAAGCCCAGTGGTATTTGCATTTCTTCTTCCTGAGGTTTTACTATCAGAGAGCACAACAGGTTAAGATAATACACCAGAACTGATGAACTAGAAACTGAGCAGCTCAGAGGCAAAATACATCTCAGACATCCAGGGCACATCTTTTGTTTTCCATACTGCAATCCATTCAGCTTAAGTTCCAAATGGAGTCCAGCTCTCACCCCCTTCCTCACTCTCCCAGATTCAGCATTCCCCACCCCTTTAGTGGCACATTAAAATTCACAATACACATCTCAAGCAGTCTAAGATGCCCTGCAGAAACCAGAAGACTGATGGTGTCTTCCCTCACAACTCTACAGTGAAAACAGGAATAACCCCCAGTTTTTCCCACCACTGAAATAACCCACAAAAGGTGCAAGCTCAATATTCCATATATCCCACATACTGCACATTTCCCAAATTTCAATAACAGCACAGTCTGGACTACAATATCTGTGTCTGCAGACCATGTCCTCTGTCAAGCAAATGCTCAGAAAAGCCAAGGCCCATTCCAGCTGCTCTATTCCTGCTGCAATGTGTTGTGAGAGTTCCTGCTCAGCGACATTTCCAACCCATTTCAGGGAAATCCATGATCTGCTCAGTAACAAACCAACACAGGCCCAAATCTAAAGCTGAGACTTAACAGACATTGATGTCAAAAGCAAGACACCAGTACAAAAGAATTGATTTTCTTTTTTTTTTTTTTTTTTAATCACAGCCCTGCTGGAGCACAGATCTCCTGCAGTGTTAAGAGTTTTCAAATTTTGAATTGTGTGTTGCCAGCTGGCTAGTGCACAACACAATAAAATCAGAAGTCTGTGAAACCACAGGGGTATTGTTGTCACAGGCAGGCCTGGCTACCACTCTCAGCAAAGCAAACCTGCAGAAACACTGTAAGAGACTGACATTTATATTTAAATTTTTCAATCCTGAGACAACTTAAGATGATGCTAAGAAATGTACAGAAGGCAGGAACTGCCAGTTCAAGTTACAACCAGATCCTACAGCTCCAGAACCACTGAAACAACTGATTTCTGTCACAGGAGACAGCCACAAAGGTGATCACAGGTGGAAGATCTGCTGGACTCTGAGCAGAGGGGGGCAATAAGAGCAAGGAACAAAGGAACAATTGGATGGCAGCTTCTCATGAACTCAGAGCCCCGGGGCTTTGTACTGCCCTATCACTGCCCACTCATTCTTTGGATTCTCAGAGTCCAGCAAACAACCACAAATGGTTACTAAAACAACCTTGGTTTGCTTCTGCCAGTGGAAGGGAGGAGTGCTTTTCAGGTGAGGAAACTGTTACACCTTTAAAATGATTATTTAAACGGAAGGGTGCAGTCTTTTCACAGCTTCTCTCAGAATTCACTCCGTGTGGCTATCAGAAAGAACAAAAGAAAAGGCCCGTGAGCTCACCCCAATTCAATGATTAGGCAGCAAAACCCTTCAGAAAAAAGACCTCAAAAAATCAATAGGACCCACTGAGCCATCTGTAATTCCAAAATGTAAGTCTGGGGAATGCACACAAGTTTTGGGGAAATACAGATGAGAAATACCTATTTCTGAATATGCTGTACTGACTTAACTCTGTTTTGGATAGTTTACCCTTTGTTTTCTAACCTGTGAAAGAAACTTAACATCTAACTGCAACTACTGAAAACAAGGAGCGAGATGTACACATTACAGTCTTCCACGGGGAAGTCTTGTCACTGGACATTACTGGGAAATAAGAGCACATGATGAGTATATAAAAGGGACAGGATCAATAAAACATGAATTAGGAAAGAGTTCAAGTACATGAGACAGGGAGTATCATGAAGTGAGTATCATTTAAATACAAGAGACGTTTTGATTCTAGAAAACATCTTTTACTTGAATTTAAAAAATTAACTAACTGTACTCAGTCATATCCCAGGTTGCATCATATGTCAGCTTGAAACACATCTAAGTTAACATTTAGTACCTAAGAATATACCCTGCAAAAGGTGCCAGGACTACCAGATAATCCCTCTCGAGTTTGTTTTTCCCACCTGACAGCTGACATAGCTCTCACTTGGCTTTGCTGCACTGAACCCAATACCCTGAAATGATGCAGCTTCCCTATTTGATTTATAACATAAGTAATGCTATTAAAAACCCTATCTGTTCTGTAACTTCTGTTTTCCTAGACTAGAAGCTGGTATGTTTTAGTCTTACCACACAAAGCCATTAAGTGATTCAAACAAATCTTACAAAAAATTTAGGTTTTCAAAATGTGGTAGGCAAGCAGCTTCCAGAAGGATTCTTCCTTTCTTAAAAAGCAACTACTGTCTTGTCAGCCCAACACTCTAGAAAGTGATCTTAAGAGTTTCTTTTGCATTAATATCCAGTATAAATGTAGCACATACCAATGTTTGAGGAGTTAGCATGGTTTATTGACTCTTTTTTAGGTTATTTATTTCAATTGTGAATTTAGGGTGAAAATACTGTAACTGTAAAACCCTACACTGTTGTACTTCCTAATAAAAAGCCTAATAAAATGTTCCTCTTCATTAATTGATACAAAGAGAGTTTTCTTTCAGGAACAGGAGAGAGATGCATCACTCAGTGTAACCAGGGATACACCCCACGGCTCCATCACCAGCACAGGAGCATCTTTTCCAAGCTGAACATTTCATGGACTATGAAATGCAGGCATACAGAGCATCCTTCAAGTCATAAGCAGCAAGTCAATTCCTGTCACTTCTCTAAAGATCTGGCCTTAATTTAAGAAGAAAAAAATGCTTTTTAGTGAGAAACTCTTCTTCATTGACTTTGGGGAAATAAAATGTTTCTCAACCTTTCAAGTGAAAACAAGCTTGTTCTTTAAAGGTGGAAGATTCTGAAAAACTTTTTTTTTTTAGTGTTTTTCATTCCTCCATTAAATAGACAACAAGACATTTGCCTGTAATCTAAGAAGTTAAGTTGCTGAGATATCAGAAACTCCTGAAATTATTGGCAGCAGCAGTCTGAACAAACAACCACCACATACCACATTCCCCGGCCACACATCGCACAGCACCTACAGGAGGGCAGAAACCTGATGTGCCATATCACTGTCTGTAGCTTCTGCCAGAAACACAACAGCCTGAGCAGCACTTGACAAGTTCCTCTGTAAATGTAAAATCATCCTTTCTGGAAGAAGCACGAGGCAGAGATGTACATCCATGACTACAAGTACATGCCCTAATGAAAAACAGGTTTTGAAGCTGGCAGGACAGAAAAATAATAGATGGAAACAAAATGGAATTCAAGAACCTTCACACTACTACTACCATTTCTTGAATGATTTAATTAAATCTTAGAACACCTAACAGCAGTCTTTTTACAACCAGACAAGGCAAGTAGATTGTCCACACTAGACGTTATTATGCATTTGCTTTTAAAAAACTTTCCTATTCATGAACAAGTGTTTCTCTCCTGGTTTTTTGGGACAAGACTTCCTTTCAATGAAAGAATGCTGGTTCTTAGCTGTAGTTAGAAAATTACTTTACATATCTTTTTCCTGGTAGCATTACCCATTAAAGGGAATTCCTATGACCAACTTTTTCCTAGTTCTTGCCCTGGTGCCTGGCTGCTTGCTGTTGCCCCTCAGCGCTGAAAAGACCTTGGACAGAGCACATGGAAAAACAGGATTTGCCAAACTTCCTCCTGCTACCTCGCCTGTTCCTTGGAAAGTTATTTTTAACCCAGGCCAGTTCACTCACTGACTCACAGCAGCACCTCATTTACAGTTGCCCTGCACATAAAAGGAAGTGGCAACTGCAAAGGAAAATACATTTGGGAGCTGCAGTTCAGCTAATGCTTCCCCCACACCCCAGAGGAGACCTGACTCAGACAAAGTTGTTTTCTGTGGAGGGATCTATAACATGTTATGCTTGTATGAAAGCAGAGCTTTTTTGCAATCACCACTGTAGTATCACGCTTCTTGTTTTTGAAATGTTTTACTTGCTGCAGAGACAGACAGACTTACAAACTAACACTCTACAACACCCTCCCAAACAGATTTCACAGAAGACAAATGTGCTTCCCAGGCATCCTAACTGGTCACACAGTTGAGGACAACAACAACATGACAAAAGCTTTTACAAAACTCCTCCATTACATCTCAGCAATAAGGTCACAACAGACAGCATGACAAAAGGCACCAGTATGTCACAGCATCCCACGCTGTGAAAGGTTCACATGGCACCAGAGAATGTCAGTGCAGGTCTTCACACAGACCCAACAATTTCATGGCAGCAATATTCTTGCACTAGAATGTTCTCACATTTCAGCTGCAATGGAGGAGCATGACCTTTGCTCTCCTCACCTCCCCAGGTATCAGAGGTGACTGGAAATATCTCACCCTCCACACACACGTAGAGCATCACGCACAACCAAATCGTCAGCTTTGCTCAAGTCCCTCACAACCACAGTTTAGATACAAACAGTGTTTAGCACCAGTCAAGAGTCTATGAAGAACCCCCAGTCATGGTGCTCTAACAACTACGATGGATTTTGGAAAGGCAGAGTACAGTATCTTAGACTTCATACTATCCTGGTGGCAACCCAAGGCTTTTGGCTGATTTGGAAAACATACGAACAACACGCTTGAGCGAAACAAAAAATGTCAGTGAGAGCACGACTGTAATTCAAACGTAATTATGACTGAAAGAGGCTTGTAGGAAGTTCTAAACTGCATAACACAGACCAGACTAGAAGTTCATTATGACCCAGGGGCCATAACCTCCCGTGTTAGAAAAATACCTACTGAACACTGCACATGCTTATCTGCTGGTAAGAGCAGTGCTGCATTACTGCTGAGTCATGCAAAAGGTCTACAAGAAGGGTTAGGTTTCGGAGGGGAACAAGAATTGGGTTTTAGGACCTGAAACCAAAGCAAATTGGTTTTGCAGCATTCTTCACATGTGGCATTTTCCCAGTTTACTCACACAAAGATGTCGTCTTTTGGCATGATAGGATTTAAACCTTCATCCATTTGGAAGATTTTGTGGAATCGGTGATTATACACGTCTGTCACCACCATCTAGGACAAGTGATATTTGCAAAGTGATTAAAGTAAAAGCTTACATAAATTTAGGCAAACTACCTTTAAATTCAAGCAACAGTTTATTCCAATTCTCTATCACAATAGTCTGCACACCAACATCAGTTGTACTTTACTTTTCGGTCCCTTCTCTTACACCTCTCTACTGCAATGGAACTATCAGAATAAACACAGACTG
Source organism: Oreocharis arfaki (assembly GCA_013398015.1). Taxonomy (NCBI): domain Eukaryota; kingdom Metazoa; phylum Chordata; class Aves; order Passeriformes; family Paramythiidae; genus Oreocharis; species Oreocharis arfaki. Next base: position 16,343 of record VZRR01010742.1, on the reverse strand, counting down.
TTTCATCCATGTTTTTAATTCTAGGAGCAAGGAACAGCATTTTAACTTGTTACAATTTCGTCACTAACCCATTTAGTTCAGCTTATCACCCATACAAAGCCACCAAAATGCTTCAAGAAGAACAAACATTTATGAAAATTACTGTCTGCATTTATCCTTACATTTTCTGCAGGGACACCAGAGAGTTTGGAAAGTGATTCACACAGATCCGAGATGGCCCCCATCATTGGCACCACAACCCGGTACTAGAAACAAAGATAACGTTATGCTTACACCAGGCAAAATAAACCCATGCAAGGCAGAGAGCAAGAAAATGGAAATAAAATCTTAAAACTCTTAAATCTTTAATTTATAGGAGTTCTGCTGAAGTGAAGGTCAGAACCACACACTTCAAGGTCTTCTGGATCTCAGCTTTACCTTACAAAGCAGGGATTTAGAGGGAATGAAAGCCTTGAACAGATGGCCTTCTGCTGTGATCAGGCTCAGCAGTAGTAAAACCCAGAAAAAAAAAAACTACCAGACACAGCAGCTTACTCAGAACATAAAATTGCTATTTCTTTCTGTGATAAAAAACATCTTAGAGCCATTCTCTTCATTGCTGCTAAAGGTCAAGGCAAAAATCTTGACAGACATGGAAATACTGCCAATCCGTTCCTCCAAAACTGCATCAGGACATCCAGTCAGTCTGCCTGGGTGCCCCAGCTTGTGCTTCTCTGAGTGTGGCAAGCACAAGGCTACTTTAGGGATGTGTGTGTCCATTTGAAAATTAAGTGGGGGACAAATTTAAAACCAGTCCATTGAGGAAGCTGAAAAGGCAAATGACATTTTTCTTTTCTTTTTTTTTTTTCCAAGAGGAATTGTTTTTCAATTCTGTTTGAAATTCAGAGGCCTTACCCATTTAGAATCACAGAACCACAGAATATGCTGAGTTGGAAGGGACCCACGAGTATCATTAAGCCCAACTCCTGACCCTGCACAGGACACCCTAAGAATCCCACCGTGTCCCTGAGAGCGTTGTCTGAACATTCCTTGAACTGACAGGCTTGGTGCTGTGACCACTCCCCTGGGGAGCCTGTTCCAGTGCCCAACCACCCCCTGGGTGAAAAACCTTTTCCTGATATCCAACCTAAACCTCTCCTGACTCAGCTTCAGGCCATTCCCTTGGGTCCTGTCAGTGGTCCCAACAGTGAACAGGTCAACACCTGCCCCTCCACTTCCCTCTGTGAGGATGCTGAAGACCACAATGAGGTCTGTCCCCTCAGTCTCCTCTTCTCCAGACTGAACAAACCCAGTGATATCATAAGGCTTCCCCTCCAGACCCTTCACCATCCTCATGGCTCTCTTTGGACAGTCTCTAATAGAGGAATGTCTTTTTTACATTGTGATGACCTAAACTGCGCCCAGCACTTGAGGTGAGGCTGCCACAGTGCAGAGCAGGGTGGGACAGTCCCCTCCTTTGACAGGCTGGTGATGCTGTGCACCCCAGGACACAATGTAAGTTACATCTTTACATTTTCCAAGGTAACACGAGGTAAACATGACAGTGCAAGCAGCACATCACATAGGTCATCTCACCACAGGAAGCCACTTCCAGCTGACCATGACCTTAGTTTCATGAGCTGAGATTTTACCAAGTCACTTGATTTCACATGCCAGATTTTTCATTAGAAAACCCATACTACCTCACTCAAAGGTGGACATCAATGTCCTTTAGATGACTTTGAGAGTCTCAACTTTAAAACCTAAAAGAATTCCGGCAACTTAAAGAAATTTGTGTCTTCAACATGTCTCACCTGGACAGGTCTGCGCTGTGGGTCTGCATATACCAGGGTAACTTCCATGAGACGATCCCTCCTCAAGGGTAGTGGGAGAGTTAAGTAACAAAAGGGATCAAAGGTCACAGAAACTTTGGAGCATTTGGGACAAACAAGGGTAGACTTGAAAAGACCATGAAAAATATCCACAATGATGGAATCGTTCCTCAGCCTATGATTCTCCCATGCCTCTTTTGCCACCTCCTATAAAAATAATTTTAAAAAATGTATTAGAAGTTATTTCTTGCAAAGATTTCTACAGCATGGTGAGCACCAGGATGAAAGAAAACTTAGAAAATTGATACTGATAGGTCAATTTCATAGGGAAGGAGCTCTACCAGTACGTCCACAGCCTAACTGGGATTTCTTCTCAGTGAAATTCAGGCCTTGCATCAAGTCAATTTTAATCTATTCATTTTAGCTGAGTTTGATCAGGTATTCCTTGGTGCACACAATGCCAGAAGGATGAATGGAGCTGAGGCGACAGTGACAGGGTCACACGCTGCTCTTCAGGACAACCAGATATGCTCCACTCTCCAGGAGGAATGGAGTGCTGCCTCCTGCTTTGGAAAGGCAACTGCAGTTACAGCTTTCAAGAAAAAAGTAAAGAGGTTTTTCTTCTTGGAAAATGATGGCCATGTTTCACAAAGAAAGTGTAAAAGGAGACAAATTACAGTCCCCTGAAGACTCCCACAAGAGAGTTTATAAACTCCTTACCAAAGGGCATCTGGCATTTGTCTGCTCAGTGCAATCAGAGGCTGCTTTTAGCACGAGACTTTTAATCTCAGGAAGAAAACTGAACACAAGAAACTTACTGGGCCTCTATCAGGTAAACCTTCTAAGAGAATTACTTTTATCTATTTAAGTAGAGTGCCACAAGGCACGACAAGGTTCTCCTGTGCCAGGGACACTGCTCTGTAGGAAAGATGTTCGTGCAGCCTGTGAGCAGGAAGGCCAGGAAGTGTCCCAGAACCCAACAAAACGCCCTGGGAACCAGCACTGGCCCTATCCTTAAGTAAAAGGCACTGTACCGAATCAGGTCTGCCATTGGCATCCTTCAGCTCCAGGTAGGGCTTCTTCTTCACTCTGTTCAAATCCTCATGCAAGCCATCTAGTAGAAAAGCCAAGAGCTCCTGGGAATCCTGCTGCTGGTATCCTGAAAACTGAGGAGCAAATCGCCCCACCTGTGTCTGAAACACGAAAGCAAGAGTGAGGGGGTATAAAACACTCACATCATGGCTTTTGCAGAGATCAGCTCCCCTCTACCTTCTGTTGGCAGCAGGCCATGGTGAACTGGATGCTAATGCAGGGAAAGGTGCCAGAACAACTTCCCCAGCTACTTTCAGTATTTCAGCTGAAAGCAGCTCCTCACACGGAAGCAATGAGAACATTACACCAACAAACAGAGTTACAGACAGACGGATGCATTTTGCTCTTCACTTTTTAATTTAGTATTTTAGATTTGTAACTTGCACACCTTTTCTCACCAACCAAAGTTCACAGCTGGCAATTCATATGACCATGCCTAGTTTTGCAGCAAAGATCATTCTGATTCATCTGTAAACAGCTCTCAGGCTGCCAGGTCATTTACTAAGTAACACTGAAGAGCAGTAGCCAACTCTGAGGAAGGACACTACTCACTGGCAAGTTCCTCCCTGTACCCCAAAAAGCATTTATACAAAACATGAAACACTGCAGCAATTCTGTCCTTACTGCCTTCATAACATCAAAATACGTCATGCTTTCACTGTTTCTTGTGTCCCAGAGCTGTGCTACAGGAAGATGACACACTTACTTTAAACATACGTGGAGCCACGTGAGACTGTTTCCCAGACCACATCTGTTTAATGAGATCTGCATAGGCTTCTGCAATTTCTCCCCTCATCCCCAGTGGGTTGTTCTGATTTATTTCAGCTTCGTACTTATCTTCCAGGAAATAGTCAGTCAGAGGAGGAGTATTGCTCAGGCACTGAAAAAAGTATTAAGAAAATTAATTTACTGCACAGGAGAACAGATACGTGTGACAATGAAACAACAAAACCAACTTTCACATCAGAACATGGACCAAGCTAATAAAACTAGTGAGACTTGAGAACATGTCTAGGAAAACAAAAGAAAGGAAAAAACTAAGGCAGAAATCTGCATTTGAAAGAATGATACCTAGAAAAGTAAAGCATAGTGGCAAAAACAAGAAAGAAAGTAATTGGTCCTTAACATGACTAGTTTGCATGATAAATTAAGATTGAAGTATGTTTGAATTAAGTCACTTTGACAATAAAAAATTTTGAAGTTATCTCTTAGATAAATGCAAGAAAACATAAAGTGGCTTAAGGTTATTTTCAACTGAAAATAAAGTCATGTTGAACAAAAGCAGGGCAGTCCAAGTTTATTGTGGTGCAATACCACATGCATAATGCATTACAGTTATTTTAAGACCTGTTCCAGATTTCAAAGCCATCACAGAGTGACTGAAGTCATCTCACAGCACTGGTACCACATCAGAAGTTTGCCCGTTCCTTAAATGAAAGTTCATACAATTTGTCTCGTATTTTGTTTGAACTTCTTAGCGAAAAAACTACCCCTAACAAGTTTCTCCATTCTTTAAAATGAACAAAATAATCCTAAGAAATTAAGTTTAAAAGTAAAGAAATAATCATTAGCTTTGTATCACTGTTTCAACCTTAACACCTTGCACAACGATCCTGAACCCTTCCTGCGGCTTTTCACGCCCTTAATTTTTCAAGAACCTTTAACACAGGCCCAGAACTGCATGCAGTGACCTGCTCATGTCACTTCTGCAGCCCACACAAGTCAAAACATCCTCCACGTCAGCCCATTTTTGGCAGGGGACAGCACTGGGACCTCATGCTACAGTCAGGCATCTGTTTCATACAACTTCCCCATGCCATTTCGCATGCCACAGATTTCAGATTCAGTTCCCTAATACTGTAATAAGTTTTATGTTACTAATGTGCTAAACATAAGCCAAACTAAACATGAATTGATTTTTTGGTCTGGTTTTTTTAAGGTATAGTCTCCTCATCTGGAACCACATTAAAATATTATTTTCTTTTCACAGATTTTAATCCATAATATGTATGAGACTGATCTTTTATTTCATTCTAATGAGGGCTCTTTCTAATTATTACCTGTAATGCAGAATTCATGAAGCAGGTGTTTCCAAGGTTACTGAGTCCACAAAGTCCAGGCTGTGACAGGGAAGCACTGTCCCTGCAGTTGTAGGAGTTACAGACAAATCCAGAACCTCTGGAAAAAAGACAACACAGTGAACTCCATAATGAGTTTGTCGAGTCTCAATGCTACTTAAAAGTAGCGACAAATACAAGCCAGAAATTTTACTGGCTTGTTTACTGAAATTTTTTAACCAGGCTACCTGTTTCTGCTGCTTCATAGGGGCTAATGCTGAATACCAGGAACATGAAGTATACGTGCTAACTTTGGAAACATTAATCCTTACAAAGTTTATTATTAATTTACGGCTCATAACACATTCATTTCCTCTGTCTCTAAGTACACAGCACACCATCCTAATGCAGCAAGGGTCTACATAATACACTTTAAGAAATAGTAAGAAAATTCTGATCTGTACCTGGAAAGGCTTGTACCACAATGGCAGATAGACAAAAGAATATAATCCCTTCCCTCATGCTCCAAGTCACCTCAAAAAACAGGCAATGCTCTGGCAGTTAGTAAGCTCTGGAACACGCACTACTTTTGCAAGTGAGCAAGGAACAGCAGAAGGCAGTGGTTTTAAAAACCAAAGTTCCATAAACAGGTACACAAGAGTAGTAGAACTCCTCTAGGGCACCATCACACCCCTTTTCTATACAGGCAAGGATGCACGGGATCACTCACATGAAGGGTGACGAAACAAAACGTTCCTGCTCTTACCCCCTGCCCAGGTGGGAGCTGTTCAGTCCATAGGAGTTACTGCTATCACCGTTAGTAATGACAGAAGTGGCAGACACTGAGGAGTAAGAACTTGCTGATGATTTTGAAGAGGTAGTAAAGTTTCTGCTAGTTGCAGTGCTTGATCTGGGAGAAAGGAAAAAGAAGTAGAAACAGTGCTACTACTTTTTTTTATCCCCAGCCCCATCTCCCACAAAACTCCAAGGACTTGCTGAGCTACAGTTAGTTACCCCACAAAGAATTTACTGATCTGTTTGATCACACTTCCAAACAATTGTCTGGAACAGAAACATCAGGAAAAAAGTACCAGAAACAGGAGAAACAATTATTGCTTAAAGGCAAATCTGGGTCTCAGACAGAAATAAGTAGCAATTCAGACAGTGTGAGTGAGAGGGAAGCAAGTTTTAATTTTATGAGTAAATCACCTTGAAACGAGCAAGCAAAAACCCCCAAAATCGTAAGACCACAAAACACTCTACCTGCATTAAAAAGTGAACAGGTCAGTCCTTCCCTACCTGAAACTCAGACCATCTACTCAAACACAACATTAATGAGGAAGAAGATAACCAACAAAGCACTAAAATTCAACAGTGTCCTGTGATAGATAGCTCCATTAAAAAAAATGCCAAACCACGAGATAGTACTATATTAATAAGCTTAAATAAACTATTTTGACACTAATTCATTTCTCTATAGTAAAAGTTGACTGGGATTTGGGCCAATCTCTCCATTTTTGCCCAAATAAACACACAAAACCAAAAGCAAAAAGGTGCAGGACACCAACAGCCACACAACAGTGGCTACTACCCCCAAAGCAGAGCAGAGAGCCAGCAGAGGACAGGGCCCTCAAGCTTCAGCTTGTCCATTTATTCTTTTTTAATGTGGCCCTCATTTTCAAATGATACAATCTAAAAATGCATATTCATAGTTCAGATGGTACTAAAAAAATGTGCTGGAAAACCTCTGTGGGGAAAAAACTATACAACAATGAACAATAATGGCCATGACAAGGCAGAACAGCTGGACAGCCTCAACAGTTTGGAAATATAATAGCAGTAAAATAAATACAGAAGTAAACAAGTTACAGCAGGAGCTTCCAGATTAAACTGGAAAAAAACCCAAACAGTCAAAACCTGAAGCATGCTAAAAAGCCTCACCAGCCAGCACAATCAAAAGTATACTGGAAAGTATCCTAGGAAGAATGAGATCTACCAGAATAAGTGAGATAACCATTCCTGGGACAATACACAACCTCCTGTCACTACATGTTGGAGGCAGAACTTCAAGATTACCTGGACACCAAAGTAATATCAATAAGTGAACAGAAGGTCTAGACTAAACAATTACCAGACTCATGCTTATATGTGTGAGTTTAAAGGGTCAAGAATAAAATAAATTAGCTAACAACAGCATGTAAATCCATTAAGAACACATTTGAAAAGTTTGAAGTAGTGAATTATCTAGAAGCAAAGGGGAGCAATCTAGACAATGCTAGATTTGAAAACTGAGCGTCTCTGCTTGACACGTTTGATCTCTCTCTGAGAGAGAACAGAAAAACTCAAAAAATCATATGAAGAAACTATTGGTGAAAAAGGAAAATAAGGACAACCTCAGAGATTTCAAGATTTCCAATAGAAGCATAGAGACAATGTTTCACCAAGAGTCACATGGCAACTGAAGAGTTCCAAGTACTCCAACAGCATCCCACACAAACAAAAAAAAATGCTAAGAATTAGAAAGAAAGATAAAAAACAGATCAGAAAGCAAAGATGAGACACAAGACACAGAGTGCGGAAAGGTCTACAGACAAAGTCATACAGGATCTTGAGGAAATGCCTGCTAGAACACTGGGAAGGTTCATGTAAATAGCAAAACAACAAGAGAGGTTAACAGCTTTCCATGTGAGGAGACTGAAAAAACAGAAATCAAATCTATTTGGGAAGATAAAGAATTCTACACGTTCCTCCTACATTTTAGAAGTTTCTCATCTATGTGTAACAACTGAAGAAAGGATTTACTAAGGACAGCTGCTTCCCCTCCTTTCACAAGATGCTCACAAAGGCAGCCATTGATTCCAGGTGAAGGGCACAGAGAGCAGCTAAGAAAAACATTTTTCTCTGAAAGCTTCCCACTTTAAGCCTGGGAAGCGATTGTTAATGACCCCACAGTACTGCAGGCTCTCTAGAAGACTGCCTCATTCTTACACAGAAGTGACAACAGAAGACCTGGATGCCAAATATTCATCCCCAATGCCACAGAAAAGGTTTCTGTGGAAGGTGCAGATTTTGACTGGTCAAAGGCATCTGCCCCCTCCTTCGCCATTTCTCACAGTATGTGACTTCTGCTCCCTCGGAAATGGAGGCCCCAAGACCTTGCTCTGAAGTAAGAGAATAAAGTTATTCCATCTTTGAAATTTGTGACTTGGAACCTTCCAAAATGTTCTGGCCTACTCGGTGGGTTACCACTGAAGCACAATACTGAAGCACATCGTCCCCATCCGCAGGTAAAGACAGCTGCTTTATGTTTTGCTAAAAAACCTGTCAAAAACCCACACAAATGGCAAGTGAGGAGAAATCTGGAGACTTATGGATAAAGAGGACAAAATCAGATCACTCTGAATCCATATGGTTGTTAAGTAAAAAACCTTCTAAGCTCAACAGTCTGGAAAAATATTGTAAAAGGCTTTCAAGTGGTTGACAGACAGAAATAGAAAAAGTATTTCCACTCAGTTGAGGCCACCTTCAGAGCACAGAGCAGAGTCAGTCCTCCTCTTTACAAAACCAATAATAAAACAGCAATTCTGCGACAAAAATTTTTTGTGAGAGCCAGGTAAGCTGAGATTTCCATTTAACTGGCAAAGCAGAAGCCCTGATGGATGCTCATTTAGAAAGGTCTTACATGCAAAAGCCTCCATAACTTACGTTACATCCTCAGGGCTCCTCTGCAAGCCTGGCATCTGCTGCAAACTCAAGCCCTTCAAAATCATGGAATAAAGACCTGCACACAAAATATTTAGCCCAGCTGCTGAAGGGGTCCCCTGAAATCACACAGTGCCATGAGTAAACAGAGGAGCTGGAAGAGGAAACAGCAGGAAAATTCCAGCTCCAACCAAAGAACCAAAAGGTATTCTAGTGCTGCATTTTGCAATGGGAGACAGATAACTACCAAGCAGATGCTAAACACAACTTCACTCCAGTTTTGAAATACAAGACCTAATGGAAAAGGTTAGATCTTTTTAAAGATCTAACACAACTTCTTGTTTGCTTTTGCTAAGAAAATTATATCCAAGATTTAAAAAAATGTGTTCTAGGGCTGAAATGGAATTCTGCTACCTCAGGACTTTATTTTGGAAGTCTTGTAAGTAACAATTTAAGAGTACTAAGTTCCACAGAGTCATTGATAAAATCTCCCTTCAGAAACAAAGTATGCTTCTAATTTTGAAATTCCTAGAATTAAGTATACTCCATCCCCTCTTCTGAAACCTTGTCTAGAAGTAAAAGCAGTTTCAAACTACAGTAAGAAGAAAGTATTTTGTTCTTTAGGGAGCAGCAAAATAACAAACAGCAGTGGCCAAGCATAGGCTGAACATACCACCCAAGGACTGCTGTGGAGTTTAAGAGCATTTTTCCTGTAAAATGTCAGCCAGATTGATGGCTGGGAAAACACAAGGACGGCTGCCAAACCTGTGGAAAAGCTATTTCCTCTGCTAGGGGGCCAGTGCCTCTGACAAGCAACAAATGGTGGGGGAAAATCCTGATGACACAGAACCCACCCACTGCATTTGCACACACACTCTGTGAGTAGGAAGGATATGAACTCCCAGCCTTCCAGAACCTCTTCTGGCACTTGGGCAGTCATGCAGGTGCTCACCATTTCTCTATCAACAGCAGAGAGCTCTACATCCTGTTTGGTTTATGTCATCAAAACTCTAAATTTGGGAAAAACTCTCTCATAAGCTTTCAGTATTAAAGTGATGCAGCCCAGAAAAAAACCCTCCAAATATTAAGTTCCCCATTGTTATTTTCTGTAGCTGAGAAATAGAACACTGAAGCAAAAGTTTGCCTGAAATAGGATGAAGCACAAGACAAAGTACAAAAGGACAGATAATACTGTATGTATCACTCAATACAATTCTTTCAGACACCATTATCAGCACCAAGTCAAACAATTTCACAAGTTTCATGCTATAATAAGCAAATATTTTTATGTCATTCGAAAATATTAATTGGCGTACCAGTAACCACTTTCATTTACATATCACTAGAGGTTAAATCAAAGTCTTTACATATCAGACTAGCTACTGACAAAGGACAACCCTGAGGCCTAAGAATGCTACACAGCTCCTTTTTAGCTTTGCTTCATGTGGAAACAAAAGGTTATGACCTGGTCTTGCACAGCTGCCTCTCCCATACTGTCAGCCAGGTACATAATATGAATGTTTAGTTGCTTTTCACACAATACTCCTACAGAAAGTTCACTGTAATGCCACAGGCATTCTCCAGATTCATTTACACAGTGTGATCTCTCAGAGTATTGTTTCAAAACAGGTTTCACTGACCTATCTGATCAACTCTTCAAGTTTAACACTGGTGTATCTTGATTTCAAATGAGATCACTTGGCAGCAAGTTCTGCAAGTTAACTGTATTGCACAGAAAAGCATTTTCTTTATCAAGTCTGATGGCCCCTGGGATGCAACCAAGTAGACCATCAGGCAGGTAAAGTCATCAAATTCTACTTTCGATAGTAGGACTTGATATGAGCAGTTCCTTATCATTGCAAGCAACTTCCATTCTACACCATTCACTCTATACACACAATATTTCACTAAGCCCTGCAACTACCCATCTCTTCTCGAAATCAGACGGCGCTGAGAGAATCTGTGTCAAATTCACAGGCTTCTATAATTGTCTCTTGTGCGTGTGTGTGGGGGAGGGTGTTGGCCAGCTATTTCCACATCCTTTTTAAGGGGAAACTACCAGAACTCTGAGCATTCACTATTGGCAGGTTTGGAAATACACTCCAAGATCCTTTCTGTCCTACGACAGCAAAAGACAGATAATTTGTTTCGCTGTGCAGTGTGCAGAGGTAGCTTTTTAAGCAGACTAGTTCAATGCAAATAGAACTTTTGTCTCCTAAGCAGTACAGAAACCCTAAGCTATTTAATCCTCACACAACCTGTTTGAAACAGGCTTTAAAACACAGACTCTTGCTAAGAAAAGAAACCAGCAGCAGAACCACTGAAGAATATTGATATTTGAGATTTTTTTCTCCTTGAAAATAACCAAAACAAAGCAAGCCACAACAGCCAGTGATAACCAGGCTTTCACAGAGAACACGTGGTCACTAAAGCCTAGCAAACAAGCTGCACAAAATAACAGAAACCTTCAGAACATGCTTGCTTACTTTGCCAGGCAATGCTGTCCAGGCCACGTGCCATCTTCATTTTTCACTTCTATTAAAACAACCTGAAAGAGAGTGCAGGTAATAAAGGTAACTGCAAGTCTGTCACACATTTTGCAAAAGCATTAGCAAATCCCATTGTCAATGTTTGCTCAAAGTACATAAAAGCAAGTGAAAAAAAAATACACATCAGCAAAAGCACTACATGAGACAAAAAAAAAAAGAGAGAAAAAGTTAGGCCCCTTACCTGACCCTGATAGAGCCCTGCATCTTGCACTGTGCTATCCAGCTTGCTGAGCTGCTCATAAGTGTTACTCATATACCTGTTCCATAGCCTGGTTTCCTTCTCAGCTGGGATATTAAATAGTTTTCTCATTTCTTTCTCGATGGTAGCTGTTGAGGAGAAAAAAAACCACCAAAATTCCTAAAACATTAGTACTTTTGAAAAAACACTAAACTCCTTCAGCAAGGAGGTAGATCACTTAATCCTTCAAGAAGAACACATATTATGGAAGTTAATTGGTCATATAGTTTGTCCAATATTACGTCTCAAAGAATGAAAAACTTCTGTTTTCAGTGATGTATTAGGCTGTCAAGCCCTCAAATCAATAACATGCAATACTCTTCCGAGAACTTTCTGCCCAAAGGCCAACTTCTGTTCATTTGAAAACACAGGTTCAAGCTTTCAGTTACTACTGTCCAGATTCTTTTTTCAGTTTAGTGATGTAGATACAGGACAGCTGACATTCAGCATTTTTGTGAAAAATATAGCAACGGAGGAGAGAGAAAAGTCAGATTTGCTCCAGCCTTTAAGTTCTGGAGGGGACAGATTATCTCTCGAGACAGCCTCAGAGCAGAGCTTTATCTATCTACCAGAGAACCACTTACCAACAGTGTCTGCCTTGCTGAAGTGGCAGCTGATGACATTGTCGGGATCGCTGCTCTCGCACAGCTTCAGCTCCAGGAGATAAACCTCAACCTTATAGTGCTTCACAAAGAGCCCGTACTCCACCACCTGCACACGGGGAACAAGGCAGCACAAAGCAGCAATACTGAGCAGTTCTAAATACTGTGAGCCTTTTGGAGGACTGCGAGTCAAGCCACACACCCAACACTGACTCGCTCCTACATTCAGTCCCTGGCTTGTTCAGGGGGTTTTGTTTGGTTTTTAAAACAGGAAATCCCAGTGCTTTCCTTCCACACTGCAAAGTTCCAAACATCCATCATCACAGTTGAACTGACAGTGTCAGCTAACTACTCATGAAAAATATTTGACCACACAAAGCATTCTAGAAAAAAATTACCTTTTGCCTCTAGTCTTTGGCTAAGTTTTATACAAAGAAGGAAACCAGGCTGGAACACTGGAGCAAAATCTCTTCTATCAGAAGAGAGCAAACCAAAGCAATAATTATTTTTCTGCATGGTACACAGAACCTGCCTCATTACTCTCTCCTAGCAAGAACAGAAAAGTACCTCTGAAGTTGTTTTGATGACACTGCTTTATTTCAGAGCACTTTTCAAATCAATTTTGCATTTGAGAGAATATTCCAATAGGTACATTTATCCTCGCCACTAGCTTCCAGCATACTTTCATAAAAAGCCTTCCCTAAGACTGGACACAACTCATCACCTACAGATCATAAAACACATTATGCCAGAAAGAAAAGCACATTTCAGAGGCCAGTTATGAGACAACTGCAGTGTAACAGGAAGAGTAAGAATAAAAAGAAAACCCCACATCTCAATTCTCTCCAGTGTTCTTGGCAGCTACAAAGCCTCTGAAATTGACACTGTATTTCATTGAAAAAGCTGGTATAATTTTTAAGAGCAACAGTGTTTGAGAGGCATTTGGACAATGCCCTTAATTTCCTTTACCTTTCAGTCAGACCTGAACTGGTCAGGCAGTTGTACCAGATGATTAAGTCCCTTCCAACTGAAATATTCCATTCTATTCATGTGACACCAGGCTTGGTATGATCTACACCTAACATTCTACAGAAAAAACTATCCAGCTTTAGAAAGAAACAAAGAATTAAGACCTAGGCTTATAGTGACAATTCCACTAAATTATGCTTCCATCTTCTGAGGATTGTTGATTTTAGAAGGTTGTATTAGACACGCAAGGTGCTTTAAAGGTAAATAATTAACAAACACATTTGGAAAGATCTTCAGTACTTTGCTGTTACAACAGAAAGTAAAGCACTCTGTTTAAACAACTTCTTGACAGGCACAGCAGACTTCTTTTTAAGAAAGCAAAGAAACCAAATGAAAAGTTTTCCATTTATTTTTCAGAATAAATGCCACTAAACGTGACTTCCTCTTCTCCAGTATTCTGTAGTTAGAAACAAATAAGAGCCATATTCACAAATGAAAGAACTCTTTCCAAGAAGTCCCTGATCAGATCATTGTGCCCATTAGGATGGAGGAATGGAGTCTCTAATCAACTGCAGATTTCTTTTAAACAGCATCTGACCAGCTTCCTTGTTCTCTGCCAAAGCACCACTCAGGTCATGCCATCGGACAGCAATCTCAGCATAACTCAGCGGCTGAGGAAGCACATTAATACACCTTCCAGTGGGACTCTATAGTAATGACTGCCCAAAAACATGTTTTCAGACTATTAAAAGAAACCTGAACGACCAATAAATCTCATCTAATCCTCCTGTACTTGGCACTGATCATCAGACACAGAGATGGAAGAAATGTCTCTTAAAACTATAAAGATGCCCGAAAATTGCTTCCCAGATCCTACTTTCATGGATATTTTAATGTATGAATTACAGCTGATCCATCTTTAGGAAAAGGCTTAAAGCATTCAAGGACCACAAGTTTAAATGCTTGACTTTTAATGCTGTCTGGGGAATACTGTAACCAGATCTTGCCCACGTTCTACTCAGATGCAGCACTGCAGCTTCTGTGTCTCACTGACCCACTCTGGATGTTTTTAAGAGGCTGTTACATCCCACAAACCTGCTACTCTGCTATATTTTAGCATCTTCTTAAATGTAAAAACTCCCTTCAGTTACCAGGTTAACAAGAGAGACCAACAAATCCACAGCAATTCAAAACTTTAAAAATTTACTAACTGGACCCACAAGAATTTGGCATGTTAGGTCTGTAAACCAGCACAAGCTCTGAGCTCTACCCCCTTGGTTATTAGAGCATTGAAAGCAGCACCAATATGTGCTATCCCAAGAAAAGAAGGCTCACGCAGTTAAGCCCAAGGGTTTCCCCAACAGCTCCCAAATCTCTTGTCCACTCTCCAGTTTCACAGAAAAGGGAGTGTGCAATAACATGCCAGGTTTTGTGAAAGCAATTAGGCAGTTCATGAAGGAGAGCTTCCTCATTTGGAGAGGCACTGACCAGTAACAAGACCAATTCTCCCTCCCAGTGCAGATTTGCAGTTCCTCAAGAAGTTTCATGTTTCTCTAAAACCACATCTCCTTTACATGCTGTAGTTATTTTCTCCTCCCCTACTTCTTGCTTCCATGGGAGTTCTGTCTACTCAGCTGAGTGAACCTGAGGTCACCTGGTGATCCAGGGTTCACTCACCAGTCCTGAAGACGTCAGAATTTCTCACTACATACAATTCTAGCCCACACTGAATGACAACATTCCAGTGCCACTGATCAGCACTTCCTGGACTTATTTTCCTTCTGGTGCCACACTTTCCTAGGTCTTGCACACCTTGGAGTAACACTTACTTACAACACAGTCCTACTTAAACATAAATGATGTTAATTCTGAACACTGTACCAACCCTTGGTGTAGTGATCAGTCTTTTAATGGACCCCACAGACTGGCACTGCTCAGTTTAGTCAGTGCAAAAACCTAAGACTAAAATAGGAACAAAAATCCTTTTACCTATGCACATTTCCAGGAAAAAAAAAAAAAAAGAAGAAAAGCAACTTGTCAATCTCATTTTCCAGAACAGGTTATATACTCAGAATGCATACATGACTGCATTTGTCAACCAAAAATGTAACTTACAGGACAAAACTACATATCCATCTCTTTATAAAGATTTTAGAATCACACAATTTTGGAAGAGAAAACAAGAATTACCTTAGACTCCAGAGGAAGTCCCTAATCCATCTGTACTAAAAGACCCATTCTGTCCCGGAAGATGTACAAGTTTGACCAACAACTTACACTTGACCACAAAGTACAAACTATTCCATGCAATATAAAAGCACTGTACTAGTCCAAAGAATCATAACCAGAACAAGGTTCAGGGTTCTTGCCCCAAATAAACCATCAGAACCCCTGAACATTCAGGCATTTCAGCTGAAATACAGGCAAGCTGTTCTTTCAGACAAGGCAAAAAGACCTCATGTTATTGTCTCCTAAGAGCTGCTGAGAAACCTGTCTTAGCTGGCATCTGGCAAAATAAACCATCTAAGTTTGATGGAGATCAAAACATGAAACCAGGATGAGAAGTTGATTTAGCCATACTTACTTTCCTCACAATAGGCTGCTGCCCGTCTATGCAGCCATACCACGCTACTAGTTTGTTCCAGGCTTCAGTGGGCACCAACACATAATCCAGCTCATCAATGAGGTGTTCTTTTAAACTCTGAGTTTCTGGATCTAAAAGGGAGACAGACGGCAGAGAGCAGGGCATCAAACAGCACGTTTCTTTCTCCAGACCCACACATACACTGCCAAGACAAGAAACATCCAGGGCTCCCAGGGCAGGCAGAGCCCGGGCAGGCAGAGCCCGGCCAGTCCCCCCGCGTACAGGGCGGTGCGGCCGCGTGTCCTCTCCAGCACTCGGCTTCGAAAGCGAAAGCAGCGCAGGGAAGTTCCGCAGCCGAGCCCGAGCGGCGGCCCCGCTGCCCGCAGCACTCACCGCCGAACAGGCCCGAGTTGTCGATGGGCCCCGGGAACAGGCCCGCGTTGTCGACGGGGCCCGGGAAGAGGCTGGGATCGCCCGCGCCGAACATGTCCCAGCTGTCGAAGCCCACATACTTCTTCCACTGTTTGAACCACCGGCTCTCCACCAGGTACCTGCAACACACGGCACCGCCCGGCGCGGCCCCTCAGCGGCGGCGCGGCCCGGCCCGCAGGCCCCGCCGCCCGCAGGGGAGGGGGACGGGGAGGGAGGGGAGGAGGCGCGGGTGTGCTCACCAGGACTCGCCGGGCCGGAGGGCCGTGGCCAGGAGCGGCCCCAGCTCCGCCCGCTGCTCCGCCGGGTC